>CANXYC012007057.1:0-17176 GCA_948193065.1 Aleurites moluccanus | reverse complement strand
ATATATATATATTTAAATAAAAAATAGGGTTAATTACTATTTCACTATGTAAAATGACCAAATACATTAAGTTCTTCATGACTTTTCAAAAATATACTAATTCCTCCCTGATAAATGTCACAATATATTACTAGACCCTTTTGTCTAATTTTATCATTAGTCAACTCTTAGTCAATCCTACAAGGATAGTAAAAAGACAAAAATATTATTATCATTTATTTTTAATTAATAACATTCTATTTTTGCTTTAAAAATTTTTTTTAAGATTAAAAAATTTATTTTCATATTTTTTGATAAATTTTAAAATAAAAAATAAACAAAAATATTTTTTATTTTTTATTTTAAAAAATAATTTAAGAAGAAATTAAATTATTTTTTCTTAAATTTTTTAATACAAATAAAAAATTTATTTTTATATTTTTGATAAATTTAAAAAAAAAAAGTAAAAAATATTTTTTAAAAAAATATTTTTATTTTTTATTTGTTATTTTTTATTTTCAAATTTTTATTTTTTAAAAAAATATATTTTTTTAAAAAAATATTTTCAAATATTTTTAAAAAATATTTTTATTTTCAAATTTTTTAAAAGTATGGAAATATATTTTTTAATTCTAAAAAATATCTTTTAAAGTAAAAATAGAATATAATTAATAAAAATTAAAGAATAAGAGCTATTTTTTTACTGTTATTATAATATTAACTAACGATAAAATTAGACGGAATGGTATAATTACAAGTAACTAATGTAATTATCACCAAGTAAAAATCAAGTCGATTAAATTAAATATCAAAATATTATCTATATCCAAAAAAAAATAAATTTATTTTTATTTTTACACAAATTAAAAAAAAAAATGATTAATTTAATTAAAATAATTATGTAGGATCAATTAATTAGCAATCCGTGCTTATAATTAATTAATTAGCAATCCGTGCTTATAATTAGCAAGGCCTGCTACATTCAATATTTACAAATTAAGTTTATGTCAATTTTTTGGACCCACAATAATATAAAATTAGTTGAAATTTGTCTCGACTTGAGACCCAGAACTATTAAAAAAATTTGTCTCGACTTCAGAGAACTTTTTTTATCTACACATGTCAAAATGATTATTTTGACCATTCAAAATTTTAAAAATTGTCAAGATTCTAAAAATTAGATTTTTAGATTACCAACTTCATGACTGCTCCTACTTTTCCATCTATGATTCAATGGGCGGACTTCTCTTCTATTTCGTATACTATTAGATAACCTCCTCTCATCTCAGCTCTTTGGTTAGAAATCTCCAGCATTTCTCTCTCCCGATCTCGACGAATCCATCCATCGATCGATCCAAACAAGTGATGAAAAATATTTATCAATTCAATCTTGGCCGTGCAAAACAAACTTTAAATGTTATTTTCATGGATTAAAAATTTAATCAAAATTTAATTTAAATAAAAATATATATATATTTTTAATATATGGAGAAGAAATTTAACATTAATAATATTCAAACTTAAACAATTATTCAGACAACTTCTAAAAAAAAATTCAATACATAATAAATATTATAAAAAATATATTATAATTAAATTACTCATTAAAAATTAATATAAATGAAAATATGCCTAAGATATAATTTTTTTTTTTTTTTTGAGACTAAGATATAAATTTTCAAATTCAAATGATGTCACAATTTGAAAACTACTGAAAACTTATTAATACAAGACTGGAGGCTTATCTATCAAGCAGATGAGTGATATATAAAATATATATTTATATCCATATTAAAATAAATCCAAACATCATAATCTCATCCACATAAGAAAAAACATACAGATGTCTACTTGACAGTGAACAATCATATCATACAAGGAAGCTGAACTAATCTTAATCATCCATGCATCTCAAACATATAATACTGTAATTACAAAAATATAAAGTTAAATTACAATATGAAGAGGAGCAATACATTGTAAAATAATTATATAAAATAGATAGCCACTACGAAGATAGAAAGTAAAAGACACATGGTTTACATATCGAAGAGTTTCCTTTAGACTAAATTTGTAGCCCAAAAAAAAAATAAGACAAGAGTAAGCATTTTAACTCGGTGAATGATATCGATTAATATATAATTTCAGTAACTATAATCATGCCAAAAAATTTAAAAAAGGTCATGCATGAAATAATGATACAAATAATAATACATAATCAATTAAGGATGAGAATCAGTTAGTAAATAATCATTCTAAACCTCAATAGCAGGAAGTTAACCCCTTGATACGACTCTCTTATTCTAAATAATCTTTTAATTTAATATGGACCCTCCGCTACCTCATAATTATGCAACATGAATCATAAAAAGGAATTGTTGTCATTCCATAAGCGTGCAGCGAAAGATAATCGACTTTAGCCATCTTTAGGTAAAATGACCATCATAAATATACACATATCTAGTATCATAAAAATCATCTTTCTAGTAATTTTTACTTTATTCTAATCCCATTCAACAATTCTAATCCCATTCAATAATTAAAAGTAATTATGTAAGAGATAAAATAATATAATTTATTCATATACAAATGAGTTGTTTTTATAATTAATAATAATGCATACGTAATATTTATATATACGATCAAATTATGCTAATGCATGAAAGCAAGATTATATTAATTAATATCATCGACAGGAGAAAAAAAAAATAAACTCGCTTAGAACTGAGGAAGGTGTTGGAAGATCTAAAAAAATATATATTTCAAAAGATTATCATATTATACTTCAAATAAATTAGAGAATAGACTCACCCTAAGCAATGCGAAAAGTCTACCGTAGTTTGACTCACTAATTAATTACAAACACGTGTTAAACACTAACTAAATAAATACAGCTTGCTCTAACAGAATGCAAACTAATTCAAGTTACTGAATCATGTACTTGAAGCTCCTATTTAGTAGTTTGCATCTGTTTAGCTTGAGTCTTCAATTATGTTTCCTCACATCTTTGAAAGTTTTTTTATTTTAAACTTGGCCAATCTAGCTGTCATCTTATTAAGATTTTTAAATGAAAATATTTAAAAATAATGTCATTTTTATGTTTCAAAATTTTGCAAAATTAAAATTTACGATACCGTCTAAAATGGCTACTCCTACTTTTCAAATATGTTACTCAACTATATTAAAATTATTTTTAAAATCATAAAATTGTATATTAAATTAAATTTTTAATAGAAGTAAAATTAATAAAAATATATACGCATATATTAATATAAAATATTTAAAAATATTTAAATTGAATTTTTAACAATAAAATTTAATTTAATGATAAATGTATATTTTTTAAAATAATAAATTCAAGATCAATTATCTTCTTTTTAATATTTAAAAAAATAAAATATTTAAAAATATTTAAATTAAATTATTTTATCACTTCTTTTGAATTAAATTTGTTTGCAAACATATAACATATTTTAATTTATGAAAAAATTACGAGTAAAATAAACTAAATTTTTGAAAATTTTAATATTTTTTAAATTTAAAATCCATCGGTGAACAAGTTTATTATGCGTGTAATTACGAATTAGTGCAAAAATTAAGCAATTCCATTCAATGTCAATGTGACAGCGAAGTGACATTGGAAAATTTGAAGTTGTTGACTGACTGACTTTTTGGTCCAAAATTAAAATTTACGATACTGTCTAAAATGGCTACTCTTACTTTTTAAATATGTTACTCAACCATAGAAATGTTGAAAAATATTTTTGTAGAATGGAAGTGAGTATAAGTTGATTTTTTTTCTTTGTTTACAAGGAGAAGAATGAAAAATTTTATTTAAGTTGGATGACATATTTAGCATAAGTTAATTTTTACACATTATATTAAGCACATGTTTGGCTTAATAGTAATTATCAATTATGTGTGAGCAATTAATTAGCAGCCCGTGATTATAATAATTGTAAAGTCTTTAATAACTTTTTTTTTTTTAAAAAAATCGGAGCTTTTAAAAAAATATTTTATATATTTTTTTTTTTCAAAATAAATATTTTAATTTTTTTTAAAATATTTTAATTTAATTATCTCATTTATTAATTTAAATTACATTTTATGTTAAGTTGATAATAATATTTTCATTTAAAATATATTAGAAAATATAAAATTAATTAAAAAATATAAAATATAAGAGAATTAAAAATTAAAAAAAAAAATTTAATAATTATATATTTTATAGTTAAGATATTTATTTTAAAACTGGGAGTTTATAATTATATACTTTGAGTACATTTACAGTGGAATTAATAAAGGCTGCCACATCCAAGTTGAAATTTGTCTCCACTTGAGACACTAAGAATAAGGGCTTTTATATCAAAATGATTAAATTCGCTGCTATATTATTCAACTACAAAAATGTTAAATTTTTTTCTTGGTTTACAATGAAGATGAGGAAAATTTAATTTTAAATTTTGTTTAAGTTGGACTTTGAAATTTTGTTTAAATTGAATTATGTGGTACGAAAAATTTGAGTTGAAATTTTGTTTAAATTAGATTACGTGTCTAATACGAGAATGTAAGTTTAATTTTTAAATATTATATTAAATTTATATTTAACTTATGATGACGGCCAATTATAATCACATTTTATTTGTAATTAATGGATTAATTAACAGTTCGTGCGTTTAATTAATTGTAAAATATTTGATAATTTAAAAAAAATTTATGAAGTTTTTAAAAACTAATTTTTTTAAAATAAGACTCTATTTATTTAAATATTAATCTTTGTTTTCAAAAGTTAAATATTACTTAATGATCTTATAGTTGACTACAAATATAATTAACAATTTTATTCATATTATTCAATAATAACTTAGTGTTTTAAAATATGATAATAAAATATTCATTTATCTCATTCTCCAACAATGTAATTAGTACTTTTAATTATTGTTAAAATCGAATTGGATAGGTCGGTCGAACTGAAAAATTAAAAATCAAACTAAAAATCAATTGGGTCAGTTTTTAAAAAATTATCCTCTAAAAATTGGTTAAAGATGAACTGATTAAATTGGATCGATTTTTTCTGTTCGAACGGGTCAGAATTTTTTTAAAATTTTTTTAAATTTTAAATTTTTTATTTTTAATAAAAACAATAAATATTAAATTATATATATATCGATTTTTTTCGATTTAACTGATTTGATCTCAATCGAATTTCTGATCATTTATTTTCAACAATTCTTTAATCGATTTGATTTTAAAAATATTGGTACTTCCTATCAATGATTGAATGAATATTTTTTTCAAACGTAATAATTTATACTTTAACATGTATTAGAAAAATTAATCACATTTTTCATGTTTGCCTCGAAGGCAACAATGTGATTTTAGCCATCTTTCCATGTTTTACCTTTTTCATGCAAGCAATTAATGTAATTGTCAAGTGAAATCAAGTCAATTAAATTAAATATCAAAATATTATATTTTTTCTAAAAGAAAATAACTTATTTTTATTTTCACATAAATTAAAAAAAATTGATTAATTTAATTAAAATAATAATTTTTATTTTATATTTTTTACAAATATTTTTTATTTATATTATTAAATAATTATCTTGAAAATAATTATTATTTAATATTTTAAAGTTAATTATATAAATCAATAGAATTTCATTTAATATTAAATATCACTACCTATAAAATTTTGATTTTCAAATCTCTTATAAAATTTTATTACCAATAAAATTTTATTTAATTTTAACATGTATATATTTTTTAATTAAATATTTAATTAATTATTTATTAATAAAAATATAATGTGATAAAATTTATATAAAAATATATTAATAAATTAATATATAAACTACTCTTTTAAAAAAAAAAATGACTTACCAAAACTTTATATCTTTATATTAGAATAGCGATATCGCGAGATTCCATATCCCATACTTTTACACACTTGTTCATTGTTCATGTGAATATATATATATATATATATATATATATTAGGAATCTTAATGTATTAAATTTTCATGATCCATGTACTACACCCTTTATTAATTGATTATTAATATATATTACTTTGCACTCTTTTAGATGTTTTAACTAATATAGAGTTAATGGTTCTCCTCAAAAAAAAAATAAAAAATAATAATAATAAAAAAAATATATATATACATATATATAGAGAGTTAATGGTTAAAACATATTAAATTATATTTAAAACAATTTTTATGACATTGTTTTTTCAATAATAGTTTCAAACAGCCAGCTAAAATAGATCACTATAGGTCTGCCAATTAAATAATAATAATAATAAAGATCATTCACCTAAATTTGTACAAAGCACAACTATGTATTAATTCTAACTTTTTTATTATATGCAACATGCATGAAGAAATTATTGTTTGATAGCTTTCTATTATTAATTAAATTTGAATTTATATTTTTGTTATTTTTATAATATTTTTTATACGTGGTATCAATTATAATTTATAAGTTATAAAATAATTAAATAAATAATTCAAAAATAAATATTCATTGATGATCTATTTATCCTATTAATAATTAATAATGATGGACCAAAATTAAGTGGGCTTTTGCCAAATGGATGTTCTTGGACTATATTCTTGGACAAAAATTAAGTGAGATCCTAAATTATGATTTTTGGGCTTAGATTGAGAGCCAACAGGGAGGAATGTCATTATTCCTCATCAAGAGCCCTTTGCTGTGTTGGGAATAAAAATAGAACTAGTCGTATGTCACATCTCAAAAATGAAATATGACAATTCTAGGGTGTAGAATCTACCTACACAATCAACACCCATAAAACTCTCTACTATAAATTTACCAACCACTAGTTTGCATACTTTATTCTCATTTCATCTCCAACATATATTTTCTTAAATTTCAAACCATCATTAAACATTTAACTATATAAATTATAATATACTAATTAATTTACATAATTTATCTACATAAAATACATAATAATTACTAATTAGTCTAATTAACTATGGAGCGTCTAATATTTAACAAAAGAGTCATATTAAAAGATATTACATAGCAAAAAAGTCTGGTTCCTTTGATGAAAAATGAGACTTTCAAACCGTTACACTTTACTTCTAACCTGAAAATATTAATTCACTAAGAGGGTGAGTTTTACTACTCAGTGAGTTATAAATATATTATTATACATAAAGTCTAGGTAAAAAAAAAAAAGGTAATTCACCAAATGTTCACAAAAAAATAATAAATAGCAAGTGAACAATAAATAAAAATTGAATCATATAAATCAAAGAATAGGCATAATGAATGAATAAAAAAAAATGAAACATAATAGATATAGGGTCTCGTGCTCGTAAAAATCTCACTAGCTACATTTTTAGTAACTTAAACTTGTAAAATGACATAAAGTTGATCAGACCTTATGGTTAGGATTTAACACTTCTTAGCTAGTGTTGATAATTTAATCAATGTGCACATTGCCGATAGTTCTCACTCACTGCCCCATCAGAAGATAGTTCTATCATGTCATTGGATATTCAATACAACAATGGTTATGGATACAATTTGGCTCAAGTTCAATGTTAATACAGTTGGAAAATCATATCAAATCAATTTAATTCTCAATGTACAAATTTCATAAGTATAGGCATGTTAACTATAATGCTATATCAACCAATTAGGAAATTTCAATTAAAATAAGATTAATTTCAAATGGCTAGGCTAGGTTTATATTCAATAAGTATCAATGTGTCAAATGGCAATAAACTCAAAGTTAAACATTTGGTGGATTAAGAATAGGTTTCATTTAGACATTTTATTAAATATATAATGTGTGATAATTCTATGATAATTTGATAAGGTTTTATGGTAAATTTATCAAAGCCAAGTCATCATCAATCAAGTACTTAATTCAAGGAACATCATACGCATTCAAATCCATTTCAAGAATCAAGGATAACATGGTAGTATTTAGTACGAAACCAAACAAAATTCCAAGGGTAAATTGTCACAAAGTATTCAGCCTACATATGGGAATTTAGGGGAGGGTTTTAAATTTTTAAATCATGATTTTTCTATGTTTAATGATGCATTTACAACTTACCTCAAGGTTTGTTTGGAGCAAAATCACCTTGAAAGCCTTATTTCCTACAACAAGCATATATGTGCCTCATCTCCATCACCATCATCTTTTCCTTATTTTCTTGTTTCTACAATGAAAATTTCATATGTTTTAGATTTAAAGTATCATAAATAATTCAATTCTAAATTTAGTTTGAATTTAATTCACCTAGTTTAAAATCTAGGTTTTCACATAATGCCCAATTCATATCTAAATACACTCATATCTAAAACTATGCTTTTATTTACTTAATTAAGCACATTTATACATCCTTTTAATCATATTAAATGTAATAGAAGTAAGTTTAGATCAATTACCTTAAATTCTTTATTTTTTCCAACTTAACTCTCTTTGAATCTCTTAGTTTTTCCTTGAATTTTTGATAAGAATTATTATAGTTTTTAAGCGTTTAGGCTTAATTTCAGGTGTATAACTAATTAGGTTTAGGTTTGGCGAAATTTGGATGGAAGAATTTTAGAAGAAGAAGAAGAAGAAAAATGGAAGTGAAAGAGTAACTAGGTGGTTCGGCCACGAAGGAAGAAAAAGAAGAAAATTTGGCCAAAATAGAATTATCTAGAAGTTTTAAGATATTTTTAAAATTTTGATATTTATAATTTAGCCTCTCAATTTTCTTTATTTATAAATTGACCCCAAAATTTATTATATTTACAATTTGACCCTAAAATTTATTTTAAGTACTATTAATTTCTATAATTTATTTATCGTATAAATTTTAGGTCTCATAATTAATTTGGTGAAATTTTGTGTTTAATTATGTAATTTAGGTAGAAAATTTTAATTTTAGGTACTAAATTATTATTTTACCTATAACTGTCTATTTTGGGTACTAAATTATTATTTTACGTCTAACTACTTAATTAAAGACTATAAATTCAACTATATTAATCATGTAGTCCTATTTATAAGTATCAAAAAATTTGGGGTGTTACATCGCAATATAAGCAAGTAATCTGGGTCAACGCATACTTCCATCGAGTGTTTCCAAGTGAAATTCCTAACCAATCAAGCAAGGGAGGCCTCTTCTTGGCGAGATTCTCATTAACCATCATAAATGACTCTTGACTATTAATGACCTTAGAAGGGGTATCAATTGACCAGGCATCCCCTATGAAGAGATGCGAACTAGTATCTTAGCCCACATAGCACTTATAATTACCACATAACATCAACACATTTAATTATACATTCTAGAGAACTTAATCGATACAACTTTTAGGGTTTCCGGACTTTGT
Source organism: Aleurites moluccanus (assembly GCA_948193065.1). Lineage (NCBI taxonomy): Eukaryota > Viridiplantae > Streptophyta > Magnoliopsida > Malpighiales > Euphorbiaceae > Aleurites > Aleurites moluccanus. The sequence continues at coordinate 7,825 of CANXYC012007057.1, read as the reverse complement.
TTATTGTAGTTGTTATCAAGGCGTTTCAAAATTTAAATTTGAGGTTTAGAATTTGGATAAATACCCCCAAAATCTGCCTTTAAGTTCTTTTACTACTTCTAAATTGTCTTTGTTTCTCTGATTCTCTCTGAACTTCTTTGCTTTATCACTTATTTACAATTCCTCTAACTCTTTCAACGGCACACAAAACATTCGTACCCAAAGCAAAGAATGCTCCCAGTACTGTCAACAACTAGGAAAACATTGTTGAAATATGGTCCAAGATTCCTTCTACTGCTTGTAATACCCCAGCAGACAGAATAGTAGATAGTGGATTACAGTAACTGATGAAGAATTAATTTAAATATGAATAGGCTCAATTAATTACTGAAATATACAGAGAATGGTAGAGTGTATCACTCAGGAATTTTTGAACCTCAACTGGGTTACTTATGTAACATTGTTCCAGAAAATATTGGTGTTAATTACACGGCCTAGTGAAATAGCAATCTGGTTGATTTATGAATTTCTTACTCATAATAGGGAGTAAATATTCATCTGTATTTATGTGAATTTTTGGTAAAAAGAAAGAGTTGAAAAATATTTTAGAATACTGAAAATAAGAGTAATGACAAAATTGTAAATAAGTGAACTTCAGGGGCAATTTGAGAAACCTACTGTTTAAGACCCAGAATGACTCCAAAAGTTATATGATGATAAACTACAGATAAAAATAAGTCATTTCATTTCCCCTTTCAAAATCTAAATCTAAATCGAATTGACAGAATTAATTACAGAAAGATGTGGGATCAAAGTCTAATTAATGGAAAGCTTAAGGACTAAAATGGAATTTGCCAATTCTTCCAACTATAAAAGTAACACTTAGCCATTATTTTTGTCCATCTTCTTCCTTCTTCATCATTGAGGCCGAACCATCCTCTACTCCTCCCACCATTTTTCAAGAGAAAATCAATAGAAAACCTAAAATCCAACCTAGTTCTTCCATTTCCTAACAAAATTTCACTTAGAAACTCAAAGGAAATCAAGAAAAAATTCAAAGAAGAATTCATCTAGGACTTCAATCTAAGGTAACATGTTGATTTCTTTCATTGATTAGATTAATTAAGTGTATTAGACATTGAATTAGATGGATTTGGTGTTCAATTGCATCAATTAATGCATTTGGTGGAAAATCCCTAAATTTCCAAACCCTAATTGAAGTTATTTCTTACCAAACCCTAGATTAAAGATGTTTAATATCTAACTAGCTTAGATTATGTTTAATTGATGCATTTGGAAGATAAATGTCTGATGGTTTTGGTGTAGAACACAAGGAAGCACAAGTTTGTTCTTTAAGTCTACTTTGAAGGAAATGGTAAAAAATGAATTTTCCTAAGCAATTTGAAGTGTGAGGTGAATTTAATATGCATCATTTAACATGTCCAAAGCAATGAAATGTTGATTAGAAACCTTTTCCAAAACCCTCATCTTGGTCGAATGGGATGTTACTATTCATCCTTCATATTTTTGCTTTGTTTTGTTCTTGAATTCTAAGCTTATTTGATCCTTTGATTGATGTTATTTGTTGGATATCTAATTTTCATTGTAATGCCTACATTGTGAGTTGTTTGTTGAGTATTAGGGCAATGTCAATATTGCACCAAAACCTAACCAATTTGTCTATTAAATGTTGCACACCAAGTGTTTGATGAAATGCCTAGTTTATTTTTTATAGGCCTATCACTTATTTCTTCCATATGCCTACCATTTGAAGTCCATTGTCGCCAGCGATATTTGCAATCCAATTGTGCCAACCATTTGTACTTGGATAACCACTTTGTAAACCAAACCTTTAATGATTGTTATACTTATTGTTGACCATTTGTATCATCCATTGTTTATATGTTATTGATTGGTAATACCGATTGAATGAATTGCAATTTATTTAATTATTGATGAGTTATGTGAAACCCATTGCTATCCATTGATTTGTTCCATTATTTCTATTGATTTACATGTTGATTTGACAGAGCTTCCTTACTGATGGGGTAGCAGGTAAATACCGTCAGTAATATGCATATGGTTTATATGGAACCCTAGCTGGGAAGGGTTAACTGTCCTAGCCATAAGTGCCTGGTCAGCCTTATGTACATGATATGAGATTATATGTGATTACATGTGTTCATGGCCCAATATCTGTCTTATCTACATGATATGAGTATTGTTTACCTGTTCATTGATTTCAAACCCTTGATTCTATTAACCTTACCTTATTTTGTCATTTGGTGTACAACCTTATTAATTATTGATTATTTACATGTTCTTTAATTGTTTATCTATCCTTACCTCCAAATGATGCATATTAGATTTACTAAGTATTTTATACTCATTCCATTAGTTGTTTACCATTTTTTAGGTTCAGAATAGAAGACAAAATCTAGACTCTCATTCCTCTGTGGATTTCTGCAGTTTTGTTTTTGACAGTGTAATATTTTAAACTCTGTGTTGTAAATATTTAAGCTGCTCCATAGGTTATGTATAACTGGATATAGTTAGACTGTATGTATGAATATATGATATTATATGGAGGTTAAATATTGATATGGCATATATGTATCATGATTACAGACATGTGAATGATAAATTACAGAATTACAAACTACAAAGTGACAGAATACAGAATGAATAATGAGTATTTAATTGGATAGTAATAAGATAGTAATGGGTTATAGAATATGATATTGGGTTTTATGGGTGCCGGTCGCCTCTGGCATTTCCTACATCTTAGGACCATCATGTTCTAAAATCGGGACGTGACACTGCTGATTACAAAGATTTTATTGGTTTGAGTGCCAATCTGAAGGGAACAAGAACATTAGATTAAGGAACTCCACCAAAAAAGAGTGAATTCATGTCTCTTCATTTGATATTGAGAAAATCTCAAAGAATGAGAAGTCTTTCATAGTCTTTGTTCATCATTTTGAACAAGGCCATAGGATGCTCCCAACATAGTTCATATGAGATTACTTCCACCACTTCAAGGTTAACCTTATAACGTTTCACCCCAACTTTATATGTGATTTTCACTGGTTCAAAGTGATCTACTTTGCTTGGGCATCACACTTACTCCCTCCTCGTTACAAGTTCTCTTCAAGGTATATATGATTGAAGGGGCATGGTCCTTCTCTGCTAAAAATGGATGCCACTTGTTTATCTATATGGAGACCAAAGTCATGAATTAGAGGAGCAAGTATGATATTATTGAGGTAATTGGCAAGGATTGTGTTCAACATAGGTTATCTGAGCCATTTTATGGCTACTCTTCTAAGTTTGGCTGATATTACTGATTTGAGTCTAGAAGAGAAGGTCGTTGTGAATACCCTCACACTTGTCAATCAAACCTACAACATGAAGCGTCTAAGTTATTCTTCTAAGTTGAGGGAAGTAATAGGTAAGTATTTTTTTTCACTTGCTTTTCTTTACTTGTAATAATGTATGTGCATCTTGACTAAATCTAGGTTTTTGATCTTTTCCACTTATAAAGGTCGTAAAAGTGGGTCATTATGATCATATTAAGGAATTAGAAGCAATTGAGCCTTTGGAAGTTGATATGAACAATGAGCTTGCTACAATGGATGAGGTGACTAGTAAGATCAGGGCTTATCTCTCGAACAACTTGTAGATAAACAATATAATTAGAAGAAGAAAACCAAGAAGGTTTGGGTATCTGCTACCTAGCTTTCTGACCTTTTATTGACTACTAACGAGCTTATCCCTCCACCTATTGTTGCTTCGAAAAGAGCTCGCCTTAACAAGAAAAAGCTCTTGTATAGGATAAAGAGAAGAATAAAGTGGCTCCACCTCCTTTAGTCCCTCAAAGGGTCCTTTAATCATGGACATTCCTCATAAGCTAGAGGAAGAGGAGGAAGAAGAAATCCCTTTGAAAGTTCCAACCCTAACTTTTAGAGAGCCAGTGCCTTCTGAATAAGCACCTCTCAGTGATCTTACATCTCCTCCATCATAAGCCCCCATTTTCACTTCAACTCTGCTCTTGTCTAGAGTGCTAATGCCTACTCCTCCTCAAGTTCCAACCTCACTTCCTCAAGATGTGCTTGCAATTGTTTCAATTGTTACTACCTTTGAATGTAAGCCATTCGTCATATTTTCTTTATTCGAGCCATCTCTCCATCCCTTGTAATAATATTCATATTTCTTTTCTAGGGATTTTTTCTAAGTCAGTCACCTAAACCAAAATGAATTTGAGTCACATCAAGGAGATGCTGAAGAAAAAACTTAAGCATCCCAATCCCTTTAGAGTGGACGTCCCCTTCTCAAATATGCAAAGGATAATTACTAATGAGGTTCTTGTTGTTGAGTCTAATGTCGAGGAACTCAATGTTGGGAGACCTTATGGTGAGAAACGATTTTCTCCTACATCGAATGAGGAAGAAGATTGAGCTACTCCTGCAGGATTTTCCAACTTCGAGGTTGGATGAGGTGGATAGGATGAGGTTGAGCCTAGTTTGGATCCTATTCTTGAAGACTTCCTTGAGTGGTATCTGTTGAGTAACAACCAAGATAATAAGAATCATGCCTTATCTAGCTTAAGGGGGTAGTTTGGTCTTGGTCCAAAGGCTAAAAGGTCTAGTAAAGGAGTTGACCTTGAAAAGCCTTATATCTGCGAATCTCTTATCCCGGAAAGCTGAGAACATAATCAAGGCTTTTTCCAAAGTCATTGCCTTAAATAATGTTGAGGACCTAGTAAATGGTTCATCGACCTTGATATTACCTGGTCTACCTTGCCAGAGATTTCTAAGACCTAACCAATTACTTCAAAAAGCTTGTTGATTAGGTTAACAATGAGATAAGCCATTGTAATTTTTATTCTTTCTTCTACTCTCTTTCTTATTTGTTCCTTCTTTTTTTACTAACTTTATTTTCTCTTTCTATATTTCTTTTCAGAGTCTATAAGAGAGTTATCAAATATATAACAAGTTGATGTCCAGTGATGAGTGCTACACTGAAGCTTGTGATGTTTCTATAGAACTCTTCAGGTTGGCTAAGAAGTATAGACATGAAATTTTGAACATGCGCCAACAATTATAAACTTGAGAAGAGAGTCAGATAGAGCAGGCTGAGCTTAAGAAACTTAGTTTCATGTTAAATTTTCAGAGCTTCATAGGAGAGCCTTTGACTGGGAAGGTATATGCAAGCAAAATGAGTAGTCCCTCATTAAACTTGCTAGCCAATTTGAGACCTCCCAAGAGCTTTTTCAGAATAAAACTAGAGAGAGTGAGGACCATCTGGCTAGCTTTAAGGAAGCTCAAAGGGAGGTGAGCTATTTGTAAGAACATCTTGCTCTTTAAGATAAGGATTTTAAGTTTATGGAAGTTCTGAGGGAGGACCTTAAGGTACTTGAGAAGAAAAGGATGTCCAAGCTAAACAAATCAAGAGTTTCAAGCTTGCTCTCAAGAAAACCAAAATACAGAGAAAATGAGTTATAACTGCCTGTCGGAGGGCCATTCCTATGTACTTAGCCTCTAAGGACTTCTAGAATAGGGTGGCAGCTTCAGCCTTAGTAATAGGAGCAAAATGTTTTAACGAGGCTATTAATGAGGCTACTAAATATTATGGATATAGCAAAAGCTTTCTAAGAGTCTATTGATTTTAGAATGAATACCAGAATAATATGTTTCAAAGATCGTTGATTCAAAAGAATGCCAAAATTTAGAATACTTTGAAAGAGAAAGATGATTATGAGAAAGATTTTTTTTTATTCAATCAAAAGTTGTCTCAAATCCTAAAGTTTACAAAATATATATAGAACATTGCCTAAAAAAACTCTAGGATTCTAAAATATTAATTTATTCTAAAAAAGAAATAAATCACCAGATTTACATAAATAAGAAAATAAATTAAAACTAACTTAAATAAGGAAACAAATCAAAACTAAAATAATACTTTCAATGGCACCTAAAAACAAGCTTTCTTCAAACAATAAATAAGGAAAATAAAAAAAACTAAAAAGAGAAAAATACAAATATGAAAAAACTCCAATACTTGTTGATCTGCATCATTTTTTCCTGGATAGAAAAAATTTGATTTCGAATTTGACTCAATATATTTTTTCTTCTCACTTGAAAACAATCATAAAGAATACAAAATTTTCCAATATTCATTATGATTACCATCCAATTAGTTCAAGGACTTCTAATATAACTTTTAATTAAAATTCTTTTAAGGAATCATACACTGTAGAAAAAATATTTGCAAATGAATCTTTATAATAATATTATTGTTTCTTGTGAACTTGTCTTGTGATTTGCTGCGATTTCCTGATATTACTATGATTCTCAATAGATGATGGAATTATCATAGTAGATAATAATATTTCTTCATCAGGATAATCATCAAATACTGTTGGTAAATTCTAATTTACATTTGGAATTATTTCTGAAGCATAAAGATTAAATATTTTGTTTCTAAAAAAATCATCCATCCGTTTGTTTAGTTGATCCAATCTTTACATCATACGTTTCTCTATTTGTTCAACCATTGATACACATGATGCTCTATTTGAGCTACGGTATCTTATTTATAAACATCTTTTATAGGTGTGTAATATTTGCCATTTTGTAGTGTTTTTATTGATTTTTGTATATTTGGAGAACTTATTAAAAATTTTAATAAGAATGTTGAGAATTTCAGAAAATTTTTATTATTGATGTTGCAGGATTTTGTGATGATGATTTCATATTCTTAAAGACATAATTTGGTAAAGTGTAAAACATTAAAGTTATTAATTTATATCTTAGCTATAATTCTGTAAAATGGTTTGGCAAAATTCTATATATGTGATGAGTTGTGTCTATTTGAGCAAGGCTGGTATGGTTGAGAGTTTCTGCAGGGTTGCAGTATCTATTTGGAATTACTGGGAATGATTGAGACAGAATTAGCTGAAGTTGTGAGAAAGAAAAATGTTTCTTTAATGTTGTGAAGATGGCTATAAAATTTCAGAATTTTTAGATAAGTATATCTCAGTGGAGAATGATTTATATCAGGGTTGCTCGGTTAGATTTTGGGGCAGGAGTCTGGATGACTTTTGGAGAGTCACTACGGTCTATGTGTTAGTTATTTTGATTTGAAATTTTGATATGTTGTGCCCCTGCATGTTGATTTTAAGTGATAAAAAGAATAAATAAGTTTGGATATTTGTAGCTCATTTGCGAGCTGGCTAAGTGTGGGATGTTCAGGCAGGAATTTAACTTAGAGGAATTTCGTTGTGGCGAGCCAGTAAATGCGAGGAGACATTTTGCGAACTGGAAATACGAAGTGGTGTAATGGTGAAGTGGCGAAGATGATTTGGAGAAGAGCTTTGGTGAAGAGGTTTTGATGAAGAGATAAGGCGAAGAGGAATAAGCGAGGTGACATTATGCGAAGAAGCGTTATGCGAAGAGAGAATGTGCGAAGTGGTAGTTCGCGAAGAAGCGAAGAGGCGAAGAAGCGAAGAGGCGAAGAAGCATTGCCGAGGTGGCATATGCAAGGAAGAGTTGCGAGGAGAGTCTGGCGAGGCAGCATGTGCGAGGTAGCATTGCCGGATCAAGTTTGGCGAGCTGGGAATGCGAAGTGGGAATGGCGAGCTAGCTTAGGCGAGGGAGCTTTGCCGAGGCAGTTTGGCGAGCTGGTTAGCGTGTTTCAAGGGCAATAGCCTATTTAACCCCAGCACCCTCAGTAGCGATTTTCACGATTTTTCCCTTCTTCCTTCTTTCGTAAATTCAGTCTTTTTCTCAGATTGTTCTATTTTATATTCTAAGGCATTAATACTCAGATTAATGCAATAGACTTC
>CANXYC012006785.1:0-37550 GCA_948193065.1 Aleurites moluccanus | reverse complement strand
ATAATTTTCAAATATATAAAATTAGAAAATAGATTAAATAATTAAAAATTAATTTTATTTATTTTAATTTTAGAAAAGTATAGTTAAATAAAAATTAATTATTTTAATTTAATAAAAAGTAATTTTAAATTAAAAATAATATATATTTTTTTAATTTTAAATAAATAAAATAATTAATTTTTATTTAGTTATTAATTTATTTTATTTTTTTATTTTTTTAATTTTAAAAAATACTTTTTTGTAAATAAATAAAATTTTAGGAACTAAATTGTAATTTGTCAATTACTTTTTTAATCTTTGTGGGGTCCAATAAGAAAAGTCAACGGTCAAATGGTCGGGATCATAGATTTTAATAATGTTAGGGTCAAAATTATATCTCGAAAAATATTAAATGCTAATGTGCTCCTAGAGCTAAACGACATGGTCAAAATTATACCTTATCCCTATATATAATTATTTTTTCGGTTTAATTGATTTAATTTTTGATGGTTTTTTAATTGATCCAATTCTAAAAACATTAGGGTTTATTGCTCTTGTCCCAAATGTGATTTCATTTGATTTTGTGTGCTACATATTTAATTACACTTAAGCATCCATGTCAAGTCTTTGATAAAAATTCAACGAGGGAGTTGGTGGGAAGAAATAACTAAACAATTTTGTTTTGGGTCTTTTAAAAATAATTTTTTTTTTTTAATTTTTCACATCAATATCTGCAATCCTAATTAATCCTTTGATACTCTTGACGCGCTATGAAAATTTAAAATTTTTATTTTTTAAATATCAAATTCGAAATATAAATTTTTTTTAATAATGTAATATTAAAACCATAAAAAAAGGTTACAAGTGTTGTGAATGGGTTTGAGCCTCGTGAATAGCTTGAATCCGGATTTAATCAGAGTGAATGTGAGCCTGACTATTAGATATTGGGGGGTTTAAAAAAAAATTTTTTAAAAAGTAAAAGTTGTAGTTGTATGTTGTCTTAGGGAGTGTTTGGTAGAGCGATGGCTAAATGTGCGATTGGTATAAAAGTGCAAAGCAGTTTATAGCTGTTTATGAAATTTACCGATTGAAAAGAAATTTTGTCATAATCGGAGTTTTTAGTTGGCCAACCAAACATCACAAATTTTCTCAATTGGCGACGCGCATATTAACAATCGGTAATTAGGAATGTTTAGTTGGCCAACCAAACAACTCCTTACAATTCTAGTAGTCTACCAAAGTTAGCCAAAGAATGCGACGGTTATGATCTCTTAGCTCTAAAGTAAGAGAGAAATTAAGTTACAAATTTTATTTTAAAAATAAAATTTTAAAAATACGATTTCAAAAAAACTCATGTTTAATTTAATTTTTTTTATTTTTAAATTTCAAAATAATATTTTAAATTAATTATTCAAACATTCAAAAAATTATTTAGTATTTTTTAAATTTTAAAATAATATTTTATAACTATTTTAAATAATCCACACATTCTCTTATTATAAATATATTACTAGGCGTGTTTCCAACAACAATTTAATTATTGCAAGTTGAATGCAAAAGGTAGATAGGTGGGTTTATAAAATAGTAATTTTAACAACAAATGCTTTAATATGATTAAGAACTTCATCATTAGTGCATGTTAAAATAAATTATTCTAATATCATAATCTTAATTGAAAGAAGACTATGTATTAAAAATTATAAAAATTGTAATTAAATATAATTTTTAAAATTTTTAAAATTGTAATTAAATATAATTTTTAAAATTATTAATAAAAAATCATTTGTATATTTTGAATGTGCAATTCTCTTATAAAATAAAAAGAATTCCTTATTACTCATATGAATGTTATAAAATAATTATTTGTAGTTTAAATTTTGTTTGAGCAATTTCATGTGTGTCAATTTACTTTTTTAATTACTATAGTGAATTTAAATAAAAATATATATTTATAATTTAGCATACGAAACTAAATTTAGATTTGAATATTATGAATTATTATGATTTTGATTTGAAATTATTTAGTGTATTAGTTATGCAAGAGATCTCAAGTTTAATAAAAAATTTAAATTATTGATTGGTGAAATTTATATATTATATTAAATTTTAAATACTTTATTATTTATATAATGCGAGATTTTTTAATTTTAATATCACTTTTAATAAATATTGTTAATTAATGGTTAAATAAATAATAAATAACCGAATAAATTTAAATAATAAATTTATACATGCATTAAGACTTATTAACACATAATTACGTAATTAAATGATCAATAAGGGATGTTAGAGTTAAAAGTTGTAATGGGTATATATGAATATAACAAATTAGTTGCAAAAATATTTGACTTCTAACACGAAACTTCTAGCTGTAAATATTATTTGAAACAAAAATATTCAACTCAATTGGTTGAAACTTCTTTTCTTTTAAAAACAGTAATGGGTGTATGTGAATATAGTAATTTTTCCCCTAAAAGCAAGCAGATCCATTGTATTTTAGAAATGTTTTAAAAAGGAGAGCCTATTAGATTGCTTTTTAAATTAATCTATTTCACATGGTATATAAAATCAATACGCATTTAGAAAAAAATTTATTATAAAAATAAATCAATAAAGAAATAAAATTAATATAAAAATTGTAGTAGATAAGTAACATTTAAAAAAAAAAAAAAAAAAAATTTGAATCTATAAATAAGAACTCTGAAAATCATAAGACCTCATCAACAGTCCTAAACAAAACCCAAAAATGGGAAGCCAGAGTATATTCTTCTTTCTATCAATCCTCTCCTTCTCTATAGTTTTCTCTACTTTAATAACACAAAAACAAGTCACCGGACTTCCCCTTTCCACCACTTCACGGAGGATTGTGGATGAGTATTATGGGGTGCTAAATCCGAATTGGCGTGAGATCAGGAATTCCAGGTTCTTGCAGCAAATATCTGCCCTCCAATCTCCTTTCCAAGGTAAATAGTGGCAAAGATGACTAGAATTTACTCTATGATATTCATCATATATAAAATCTAACTGGGGTTTGGACCCGCAACCTCACAATTCAAATTTCAGTAAAATTCAAAACTCATTAGTTATGATATATTGTATTGTTTGAATCTTACAAGCAAAGATTAAGATTGTGTTTATGATTGAATGCAGGACCAGGTCCGTCAGAGAGCAAGCCATATAAAGTGATTTTCCACCCATCAACTGGTCTCTGTGTACTAAGAAAATCAATTATGGAGTCATTGAAGTTGGGTCCTTGCACCGACTCTGAAGCTTGGAATTATACACCACAGAAGACTCTATCCATTAAAGGGACATATTTCTGTTTACAAGCAGATAATTTGGGCAAAGCAGCAAAACTAGGAATAATTTGCACAGATTCTAATTCAAAATGGGATATCATCTCCATGCATCTTTCGTCCAAGATCAGCGATGGCACGGCTGTTTGCCTAGATGTAGACTCCAACAACAACATTGTTACAAATTCTTGCAAATGTTTGAGTAGGGATAACACCTGTGAACCAGGAAGCCAATGGTTCAAATTGGTAAACAGCACAAGAAGTTTAGCCAGGGCAAAACCATCTCTTACAAAAAATTAAACCTTCGACTTCCCAGCAAAAGATTTCCTATGGAAGTTTTTGGGCTTAGCATAAATAGCAATCAATGGAACAACTTGACGAGGAATATTTAAATTCTTCACTGTGTGCATTGATATTTAAATCAACATAAATACTAATACAGCAAAGATCTTATCATTTGTTTCCAAAGAGAGATTCCAATAGCAAAAACTTGAACACTATTTCCTGTTGTATAACCTAAACAATAGACTATTTAAGAAAGATTTATCATGCAAAAATGTTAAATTGTAGAATTCTTTTTGTATTTCCCTTCCTGTATCCACATTTTGGTGAGATCATATTCTATTTCCATAATAGTATTATGATGAAAGAAAAGAATTGATTAATGAGACTCATATTCTGTAAGGCCAAAAGAATAAATTTCCATTTTTGATGCATATCCACATGATGCAAAGGCCAAAAGATCTCATCACATTTTGACAAAGAATGCATGACTTTTGAAGCATTAAGTGTGAGCGTACCATACTGTTTCAAATTGCTGAATATGAATTAATCACAGGACTTATTCTTCCATTGCATCTCCTCCTTTAGTCACTTCCACCCTTTCTTGCAAAGAAGTAATCTTAGTCAATAGAACCTCTGCAATTATGATAGGATAAAGACATCAAACTTTCAGGGGGAACAACAAATGGCAAAAAATGAGTCTCCAAAAGATAAAAAAAAAATTAGGTCTCAAAACTGTTAAACCATGGATGAATTCACTAACCAGTCTTTTTAGGGAATGCATATCCTGTAGTACTGACGTATGTACGAGGATTAGGCAACTGATGGTTTATTAGGTACTCTTTGTGCCCGTACAGAAGCAAACAGAACATAAAAACAATAAGTGAACACTGGCCAAATAAAAGAGAAAACCATATGCATACAGAATGAAGATCCATCTCATAAGAGATGGAAAAGAATCAACTAACCTTAGTAATTACACAAACATCTACATTACTCCCACTTCCCAAGTCATTGAATATGCCAGAACAAATAGCCTCACAGACTAAATTTATACCTTCTTCTCTCAGTAAAACATTGAATTCAATTTATATGAGAATACATCCATTGATCATAAAAAGAAACAACTACATGAATCTTTGTTTTAAGAACCACAGGTACTTCATTAATCAAATCAAAATCACCAGCAAAATAGATTCATTTATTCCAAAAAATCAATTAAGACGGTTTAATATTTCTTCCAGTGATCAGTGAATAAGAGTTAGCCAAACAAAGAGCAATCAGACATGTTAAAGTTTTTCAAGTTCTAAATCAACCAGATTTCTCACCAACTTACTGACAATCCTTTGTGGTATTTAGATTAAAAAACAGCCATTGCAGCAAGGGAACCGGAGCCCGTTGTAGTAAATGGCAGGGTGTCTGTAGATCCATGAGGATAAATCTGCACAATACAATAAACCAATTATAAGAAGCATTCCTAGGTAAAACAAGAAAGCACTGCCTAATTGTTATACTGATATGTAGTAGCCAACTCACAGTATGTAAATGGGGTCCATTGATATCAACTCCACCAAGCACTAATGAACTTGACTTGGTTAACTGGACATAAGAGATTTCCCAGTTAGATATCCAGTTTTCATCAGTTGCCATCTACTTATTTGTGGACAAAAGCAGTAATATTGCTATTGAAGTGTTCTTAGAATTCAAGCTCACTTGAAAAGGTGGGACTTCAAAAGAGTAAGAGCAGTCGCAACTCTTGATTATCGACCAGTATAATAACGATACCAATAGAGCTGCAACTAGGAACTCGCCTGGTCTGAAGGTAGGCATCATGAAACCAAAAATTAAGTGGAGGAACAGCGATAGAACCCATTGTACATAAGGGAATAGAAGTGTGAACAAACAAGGACATGCCAGTTTGTTGTACAGAAGAAAGCTTGAAACTACCTGTTACTGCCTCTGTGTCAGCAGCAGTTCCAGCTCCACAGCAGTAAATATTGGGCGCCATATAATGTATTTTCTCACAATTATTATCACATACTATAGTTCCTGCAGTGGCTCTTGTATCTGCTCCAAGAATGGCACCATCCTGAGCAAAAAACAAGAGTAGAACATAAGAAACAAAGCAAAATTGATTCCATTAGAAAACACTAAGCAGTCAACACACACATGCATGCACACATGGAGAGGAGGAGGAAAGAGACATTTGCTAGGCATAGCCAACATCTTGCATCTGATCTGAGCAAGGATAAACTGGACTCAATTTCACAAGCATAAAAAGATGAAAAGTTCTTGATGTATAATTAACTTAAAAGAGACAAACAAAGACTTATGCGATATATATACTTAAGCAATAAAAAAGGGTAATTCATTTACTAAATTCTAAAAAATTTTGACCAATAATGCATACTAAAATTTGATAATAAAATTTAAAACCATGACTCATTAATCATTGTCCATTATAAACCAGTAAAGAAACCAGCTTTCCTCAAATTCAACAAATTATGATTGTATTCGTAATAAGCATGATAATATCCAAGTTAACAGGAAACTATTCAAATTTTCTTAATAGCTACAAGCAAAGATAGAGGAGTTCAATATAAACAGGCAACAGTTATTATATGGAAGTTCTACGGCTGCCTGTGACATTCTCAAATTCTACCCAAACCTAATAATGGCGGCAAAACAAACCATAATTAATTGAAAGGTTAGGGTTTGCCCTATTTGCCTAATAGATCGGTGAGCTACGAAGCCAAAATTGCGCGTCTGAGAAACTAAAGTGAAAAGCTATCAAATTCGAAGCCTTAAAAACGCACAAAAACTTGTTGCAAATGAAGGAGAATTTTATTTTATTTTTTGTTCAAAATTACAATTAACATAGGAATAATAGGCGCTATCCAAAATTTTAATAATATTATTTTTATTAAGTTTCATATTTATTTTTTATTAATATCTACAAAGAAAGAGAATTTTTCTTAACATATTTTAATTTCATTTTTTTCTAGGAGTTATAGTTAAGAAATAAAAATTGAGATAATATTAAATAAATAAATTTAAAAATAAATTAAATGAATGAAAATAAAAATTTTGACTTATTATTTTAAAAGATAATAATTCTGTCAAATATTTTTACTTTTTCTCATTTAATTTATTTTTATATTAATTTATTTATAATTATCTGAAATAATTATTTTATAAATAATTACTGTTAACACTAATCTTTAGAAAAATCTTTTTAATTTTTTAAATACAAATATTTTATATGTGAAAGAGTTTAAAATATATTAAAAAATAGAAATCAATATGAAGATTGATAAAGAATTTACAAATTTTGAAATTTTAAAAATATTTATAAAGTGAATAAAAATGTATATAAAATGATAAATTTTTTTGAAAAATTTTCTAGAAATATATATAATGAGAATAAAAGAATATTATAGATAATTATAAAAATAAAAATAATTTAGGAGCTCTAAAAATCTTTTAGGAGTACTAATATTGCTTTCCTAAAACTATTATCATTATTGTAGGAAACTTTTCCCTTTCATGTCACATAGATAAATCATAAATCTATCTATATAAATGACATGAAACTCCATTAAAATACCAATTGAAAGTAATTAAAGCATTAACAGTCGAGAAAATTCTCATAGCCTTTGCTTATTTTAACAAACACAACTTTGATTTACAAATTTTGCAAATGCATTTATTAGTTTATATGATTACGTAATATTCAAATTCATTATAACTTATTAATTTAACCATTAATACTTCTTTTATATATATATATATATATATATAATCAAAACATAGTCAAGTATTCTCTAACGAGCTTGTGCATTTATCATGACTAAATCTCCTTTCCAGGCTAATCCAAGGGCGCACCCCACGTTTACTAGTAGTATTTTCGGATCTAGGCTTGAGAGTCACCAATAGCCCATCCTTCATGTATAGTGTGGTTGTAATTTTTGGAGCAACATTATGACTTTCAACTACCTTAACTGAATATCTTAACAGAATTGAAGCAGCAACCATTTTCATCTGCAAATATGCAAAATTTTTCCCCAAGCACAACCTTGGACCGGCATTAAACACTGCATATTTGAACTGATTTTCACTCACAAATTTCCCATTTTTAATCCACCTTTCTGGCTTGAACTCTAAGCAATCTTTCCCCCATATAGACTCCAATCTAGCCATTGAAAAGATGCAGTAAAGAACTCTTGCACCCTTTTTAAGTACAGAATCATCAGGGAGCACATCATTTTCTATGACTTCTTTCATTTCTGTTGGCACAGATGGGTAAAGCCTCATGGATTCAGATAATGCAGCTTGGAGATAGACCATGTTCTTCATTTCTTCCATTGTAAAAATAAGGTCATGCTCATTTTCTATTTTGCAATTTCTGTGATCTAAAATCTCATTGATTTCACATAAAATTCTGTTTTCGACATCTGGGTTGTTATGTACTAACCAAAAAAACCATGCTAATGCTACTGAAGTGGTGTCTCTTCCTGCAAGAATGAAACTTACACAGAAATCTCTAAAATACTTATCTTCGAATTCCAAGTTCTTGCCTTTTGTAGTGTATTCAATGTCCATGAGCCTGGATAAAAGATCAGATTGATCATTTAACCTACCAAGGTCAACTAATTTCTTTCTTCTATCCTTTACTGTCTTACCAGCAAATTCATGGACGATTTCGATTGCTGTCTTCAGCCTCTTCTCATATCCTATTCTGAACATTTTCATGGGTTTCCACAGGAAAGGTGGCATCAGGAATCTGAACAAAGTGAGTTCTGTTGCTTCTTCAAAAGCTTTTGCAAAGGGAACTTGAGGCAAATCAAGGTTCAAACACCCTGGATCAACCCCAAAAGCTGCTGTGCAAATGTTATCAAATGTAAATCGAAGTAGCATTTCTTGAAGATCAAAGCTTTCTCCTGACTTCACCAGTTTTTCTGTTACTTTCAATAGCTTCAGGTGCACCAAATCTTCCATTGTTCGAATCGAGTGATCAACGAACCGACTTGAATGCATCTCCGTTTTCGCTGTTCGCCTTAGATCCTTCCACAAGTCACCATCAGCATTGAAAATTCCATCTCCAAGCAAATCCTGAAACCTTTCTCTATAGTACTGTCCTTTAGGGAAGTTCCTGAAATTTGTCTTAAGCATATACTCAATGTTTGCAGGATCAGCAGTCATAACTCCATAAGCCCCTCCCATCCACGCACCCCTGTACTCGAAAGTCCCGCCTGCTCTGATCAAAGCTCTGGTGGCAAAGCTGAGAGTGTCATTGATATAGAGGAACATGGTTGGTACAATCCCCAATACAGGCCATAGCATAGGGCCCTTGTTAGCGAGTCTTTCGCGTATGCAACTGAAAACAAAGAGTCCTAACAAGGCAAGAGCTACATCCCAAAATGATGAATGAGCACACACCCATTCCATTGCATAGAATACACTATTTCTTTCCATGATTGTTCTGTTTCTTTCCTGATATACTTCTGATATAATAGAGAGGAATTGATCATCTCATTTCGCTAGCCATTGAATGAAGCATTTATAGCAGAACCTGCATCTTTGACAATTAATGAAAGAAAGGTGATTAAAGAAAATTAATTTAAGAGACAAAAACGTATGAAAGAAATCACCATCACTTGTCCTATTATCTATGGCCATATTCATTTTCCTACTGATATTACAAAGTATGCTATTTGTATTTTCTTGTAAATGAGGATAAGGAGAGTTTTACAAGAAACAATGTAAAGGTAATCTTAATTACTATTTTAATTGAGCTGTTGATATATTCACAAAGAGTGTTAGATATTCACATCTCACCACAGAAAAATGTAATTAATTAATTAGCTATTTAAAAGAGCTCCTAGGTATTATAAATGATAAAAAATATTATTGATTGACCATCTACTTTCATGTGCTTAAAATTAGAATGCAGCTGCTACATCAGCTGGCATGTTTTATCACCAAGAAATTCTATTAGCAATCCATATAGACTTGCCAGAAAGATTTTATTTTTGATAATTCGTGTTCTGAGACAATATCAATTCTTATGCAAGAATCATTATCCTAATTATGACTGGTACTGACAATTCAGACAAGTTTTGGGAGGTTTTTCTCTTTAGGGGTCCAGAAAAGTGTAAAATTTCAATTATTTTCTGTTATTACTGGATCTTTCTTGATCAGGCAATATTATGGTTTTCTTGTTCTTGAATTTTCTATTAATATAATATGTAAGATAAGGTTTTTTCTTGTTTTAGGGAAAAAAAATTATGAGGTACATCAATTTTTAGAGAAATGAAGCAGCAGACAAAAAGTTCAATCCCAATCTGACAATATCTTTCTTTAACCAGCAATAAAGGGGAATAAGAATTCTCTAGTCAGGCTTTTGAAATTAGCAAGAGGGTGTTTGGATTACTTAAAATGTACATGAAAATTTTTTTCGAGTGTTTGACAGATTAATTCAAAACGCCGTTTTGAAATTTAAAAATAGAAAAAATTTAAATTAAAAATGTCAGCTTTTTTTGAAAAGAAGTTTTTAAAATTCTATTTTTCAAAATGAATTTTTCACTCAAATACCTTCAAAATTTGGTCCACGTTTTCCGTTAAACCATAAGCTTTTAAGTTTTAATTGACCTTCAAGATGAAATTAAATACTGAGGATAACTAACTATGACTTAATCACGTCCATTTGTATGATAAAAATTTAAATTTAAAATTTAGATATGAATTAAATTTTTTGTTTAAATCATTAAAATTAAATAGATTTAAATTTGATTCAAATACCTAATAAAATTTATCATACTCAAGAATTAATATTTCAAATACTTTTTTTTCCTAGTTATTTCAAATATTTTATTTCCTCTTTAATCTAAAAGTCTATTTTATCTCTACTTATTATTATTTTTTTTAATCTCATGAACAAATAGCCAAAAAAATATAAATAATTTTTATCGTTTTGCCATTAATTTTTTACTTTTCACATTATTGAATAATTTTTTTTTATTGTAAGTAAATATTATGCTGATACTTTTATTTGGTACTATACTAAATTTATTATTTCTATATAATTTAAAAATCAATCATATTAAAATTAGAAATTCAAGAAAATATTTCAATTGATGATTTAATTTTAAAAGTCAGTTTCACATTGTAATTTCAAAAATTGATTTTAAACAAAAGATAAGAAATATTTTTTTTGGGTGAATGGTAAATAGTTACTACTATCTTATTCTTATGAATTTTATTTGAAATCTATTTTTAAGTTCATAAAATTAAGTGATAATATTATTTGTTCATTAATAAAAATATTTAATAATAATAAATTGAGTTTTAAAATATCTCAATATATCAATGAGAAAAGAAAGTTAATAATTAATACATAATATGAAAAGAAACAACTTCACACAATTAACTAAATATTGTGTGTTATATCAAGCTCAAAATAATAATTAATAAAAAATCATGTGTAATATTAAGTTAAAAAAAAAGATATAAGTTGTATAAAATAATTGTATTATTATATAGTTTTGAATTATTATATTTTTTAAATTTTATTTTAAATTTAAATTTATATTTAAATAATTATTCAAATAATAAGTTTAAAATCTAAATTTTAAATTTTTTACATTTATTTAGATTTATAATTTTTTTTATTTAATTTTTTTTTTTTATATTTAAAATCTATGATTTAAAATATAAATTTAAAATTCAAATCCATGTATTCAAATACACGTTAAATGAATTTGGTTAAATTTCATATTGTTGCGTGAATCAAACAAAATATTTTGTTGCACACCAAGATATAGTCTAATAATAAGGGTATATTTTTCTAAATAATAAACTCAGTATCGATTTCTCTTTTTAATACTAACTATATATATATATATATATATATATATATATATATATTGATTGAACTTAATAAGATGTGTAAAAGTTAATGTCTAACGGTAATTTAATTTACAACTCATCTACTGAAATATGCTTTTACCATAAGATTAATTTCTAGAATTATTCATTCTATTACTTTTTTAATAACTTGTAGACTAATTTCCTTGTTTCTTTTTTTTTTTTTTCTTTTTTCTTTTCTCTTCTTTTTGTTAACCCTCCTTTTCTTTTCTTTTCTTTTTTTGGCTCCCACAGAATAATATGCAAAGAAAGTTGAAGAACACTTCTTCTAATATTTGTCTTTTTATTTTTCCACTTTTGTCATTCAAAACCAAGACTACTGCATTCAATTATATTTTGGATAGATCAATAATACTGAAACACATCAATGATTTCAGATTTAATTAATTAAACTGAATGTTCCTTGTGGATTTAGAACATACTAAAACATTTCTCATTTGTTTTCCCAGTGATTTCCCTTTTGTTTCTTTGCAAAGTTTGGATTTAACCATTTTAAGTTGTAGTGAAGAAAAGTGCAAAAAATTGATTCTTCTAGACAGTACAAAAAATCTTTAATCAAGAACCACTTCTTTTAGTGATCTTCAAGCAAATTAAAAGAAACTATAGCTTCACCTTCCTTTCAGACTCGGGTATTTACGTGCAAAAATTACTGTTGACTTGTCCTGAATATGTCATCCATAAATAGCATCAACATTTCAATAGGCTAAATTTCATTGTGTATATCAATTTATGCATATAGTTTAGCCATTGGAGTCACAGATCATAATTAGGCCATGAACTTCTTTGGAAATGATCGATTTTCTTTGCGTTCCTCATCAACATCATTGGAAGAAGATATTCTTATAAAGAAGATCCTACTTACTCATGATCCTGATGATCGTCGGCTAGATTCTGAGCTATTGCTTCATGCAGTGGAGAATATCATATTTTACACTACCGCTACTTCAGAAGTACTATTAACTCTCATGCTTAACAATTAATTTTATGCTAAATTTATATGTGTGTGCCTGTGGACATAAGTTTTTTCCTCATAGAATGTTTCTCTGCTGCCATCTATTCTATTGGCAATTATAATTAAGTTTATACAAGTAAAGCATACTTGAATTTGATATAGAATAAGTTCAATTTTCAGGTTGGCAGCTTCCAAATGGATGCAATTGCAAAGAATGAAATAAGCAACATTGAAGTAGTTGGAGCAAAAGAATCACTGAGACAGATCATTTGTAAAATTTCACATGAGGTAATTCCTTTTTCAATTTCACTCTCCTATGACAATGCAAGTGCAAGAACATTCTGATAAATCTTTTTTCTGTGATTGCAGATGATTTTTAGAAGCAACAGTGAGGGGGATTTGCACGCGAGGACAATGGTATTGTTTGATTTGCTTGGAAATTACAGATGGGATGCAAAAGTGGTGTTAATACTTGCAGCGTTTGCAACAAGCTATGGTGAATTTTGGTTGATAATGCAACTATACCCTTCCAATCCGTTGGCAGTATCTGTTGCAATGCTTAAACAATTACCTGAAGATTTAAGAATGTTGAAGCCAAGATTTAAGGCCTTAAGTTTGTTGATCAAGACAATGGTGGATGTGACAAAGTGCATTATCAAGTTTGAAGGGTTACCATATAGACAAGTAAAGCTGGATGATGAAACAATGGCCATTGCAAAATGTTATATCTATATAGCAGCATACTGGGTCACAAGAAGCACCTTGGCATGCTCTTCCCAAATCACAGATTTGAAAGGCACAATGCCTGAGCAAGTGCATGTTCCTTCCCTTCAATAGCATATAAATATGTACCTATTTATTTCATTATTTCTATCAAAGATACTAAGTATTACAATACACATTCTGTTCTAGATGAAAACTTGTTTCTCTTAAGATTGAAGTAGAAGCTTTGACAGATATAGCTATTAACAAAGAATGGATTTTCTCATCAGGTACTCAAATTCAACAGCAATTGCAGCATGGCATCTATCAAGTCTAGCATATAGGTTGAGCGGCCTATACAGTCAACTCACTCGGCAAGTGGATTTGTGTCATCAACAAATAGGTTACTCTTCTTATTCTTCAGAATGTTTCTGAAGCTGTTCTCTTTTTATTTTCTTTTTTACATCAAAAATTCTTAAAAGGGAGAGGACTGTCAGGAATTGAACCCCATATCTTCCGCATTATGAAGGCAGGAACTCAATCATTGGGCTGTTGGCGCAGTGGCTTTGAAGTTATTCTATGTGTAAATGTAATATAGACTGAAATATTCTTAACACCCCATCTTCTGCATAATTTGCAGAGGAAAAGTTGTATCAGAAGCTGTTAAACCTTTTCCAAGAGGCTCATTCTGACAACCAAGAAGTCCTTGGCAAGTTATTGGCTTTGAAGGATGATTTACCACTCAAGAATTCTTCTACACAAGCAAAGGTAATTACTCTTTTATTTAAAGTTTAGTATCTTTATGCAAGCGAATACTTGGTGCATTGGGGTAAAGCATGATTCTGTTATGCTTCTGCTTAACTAAAATTGTGACCTAAATACAAGAAAATGAGTTTCTTGAATCAAGAAATGAAGAAAAAAAAATTAGTTTCTTGAACCAAGAAAATATTGCTGTATTAGGTGTCTTAATTACCATTTCATATGGCTTTCTGACAGCTTGGTGTGTCTGAACTGAAAGACAAGGTAGTTTTGCTTTTGGTCTCAAAGCCAGAGCTACTTCCACTAGAGGGATTACTTCTGCTGATTCACCAAACATATGATAAGAAATTAGAGGAAAGCTATGAAATAGTATGGCTTTCATTTTCTGATACATGGACTAATGCTGAAGCAGAAAGATTCAACTTTTTATCAAATTTGTTGCCATGGTACTCAGTCCAGCGACCTTGGTCTCTCAACTCGGCTGTGGTGAGCTACATAAAACAAGCATGGAATTTTGAAGGTGAACCTCTTATGGTAGCATTAGATTCGCGGGGAATGGTTACAAATCTAAATGCAATTGATATGATATTAATTTGGGGTGCAAAAGCATATCCCTTCTCATCTTCAAGAGAAAAGCAACTTTGGGAAGAGGAGAATTGGACTCTGCAATTTTTGGTCAATGAAATTGACCCCCTACTAACTAGATGGGTATGATACCAATAAATCATATTTTAAGGATAACTTTACCTTGATTTAAAGTAATTAACTACATGTTTTAATGTACTAATTGCATTTCATTGTTGTCAGGTAGAAGAAGACAGAAACATTTGCATTTATGGAAGTGAGAACCTAGAATGGATAAAAGAATTCAATACTAAATTAAAGAAAATTAGAAATGATGGATTGCAGATTGAGTTGGTGTATGTTGGCAATAGGCATATGAATGAACATGTGAGACATATTTTAGCCATCATCAATGAAGAAATGCATAATAATTTATTATCTATAACACATTTACATTTCTTTTGGCTTCGATTGGAATGTATGAGAAGATCGACACACCG
Source organism: Aleurites moluccanus (assembly GCA_948193065.1). Classification (NCBI taxonomy): domain Eukaryota; kingdom Viridiplantae; phylum Streptophyta; class Magnoliopsida; order Malpighiales; family Euphorbiaceae; genus Aleurites; species Aleurites moluccanus. The sequence goes on along the minus strand of CANXYC012006785.1, from coordinate 22,590 downwards.
AATAGGAAAATCTTTCAGTTATAATCATATTCAGGAAGAATTGTCAGCTTTGCTTGATAGTACTGATGAAGGATGGGCAGTAATAGGGAGAGGTAGTACAACAGATATTGTAAAGCTTCAAGGAACGAAAATGTTTGAATGCTTGAATAAATTTTCAGAGTGGGATGAAAATATGATGAAATTAGGATTTTTAGGTGCACTCAGAACTTCCCTTGAACCAACTTCTTTTCCTGGGCCTTGCAATCATACTGATATTATTCCTTATTCTGAAGAATTTGTTGAAGAAAATGTAGTATGCAACAAATGTAAGCGTCTGATGAATAAGTATGTTGTATATCAATGAAATGTAATCAATTAGGCAACTTCAACTATGTTGGCTTGTAATTCGAGTGTCATTTCAGATAATTTACTGACTGTTAGACAATCATAATTAAAACAAACTTAGTGATTGTTATCCAGAATGTTTGTGTTAGTAATTTTGCCATTGTTTACATGTAAGCATTACGAAGATGAAATATTCTTGCACATCAATCATTAAAAAGTTTAAAAAAGAAAAAAATTCTCGGAAAAGAAAAGAACAGAAAAAGGCTTCTTCATAAGCAACACAAAAAAGGTCCAAAGTAATCTAAGGATGAAGAATCCGATAACTTCTGATTCTGATAAACTCATGGAATGCATTCAACAATCAGGCTGTAAGGAGTTTATTGTAGATTAGTTGAAGAGCAAATTAAAGATACAAGCGAAGATAGGACTGGTTTAGTCTAGTTATTAGCTAAAAATGCACTAAAAAATGCACTAAAACAAGAATGGCCCAATGATTGTCCCTGCCTATTGAATTATCTGCCATACATGCATTGCATACACATTTTCACTTTCCTTAGCATCCTATTAAAATGTGAGAGTAAAAATATATGAGATTTCTGATGGTTTGAATTCTTTTTTCCCCTATTTCTATGATTCTGAGTCTAATTCTATGAAGAAAGGCACTTGTGTCGGTTATATATTCAATGCCTGGTATCAAAACAATTGCAGCACAAGAAGGAACTCCAAGCATATGGCATTATAATTATATAGCTTCTTTTTTATCCCCACTTGTTGGTATATAATTAGGCTTTTGCTTCTTTTGGTAATAGAATTTTGATACCCCACAGTTGTATATCTGGTGTAATGCTCAAATTCTGCTGAACAGGAACAACAGGCTTTTCCCTTTTATGCTTTTTTCTGTTTGCTTTAGTTGCGGGGCCATTTTTCAACTTTACAACTTCTTAAAACCAAAATCAAGATTAATGATCAGAAGATTAGATCCAAAACCATGATTAATAATTGGAAGATTGAGGTAGATAAGTATTACATTAACATGTTTAAGAAAAAGAAGTTAATCCATGACATTTGGAAAATTTAGTATTAGTCACTAATCAAGATTATTACATGCCTAACTACAAAGTAAGGAAGCGAGCTACATTGATTAAAAGTGATGTGGAAATTTGATTAAACACTTAGCATCTAATCCATGATAATTCTCCCAAACTTCTTTACTTTAATGATGCAAGATGGCTTATGTCACAAACTATGAAAGATCTCAGGATGAAGTCCAATAGAGATTCTTATGTTCCTTCTTTATTTGTTTTTCATCATATTATCAAAGGTTTAAATTAATATGCATTACTTAAAATTTCAAGTTTAAGATATTTTACTTCAAGGACAATGAAAGTGAAAAAAAGGGAATCCATGGACAATAGAATTATTGATTAATCGAAGATTAGGATAAAGCAGTGACTGATATGATGTACTGTATAATCAATGTGTTTCGCACAAGTAAATGTTCATTTACTTTTGTAAGAATCAGTAGTACTAATCTTGGAGTAACCCTTTATAGTATATAAAATTATAAAGATAAAATGGAAGATTATTTGTTAGTGATGTAGACAACAGACAAACTTTTATCCAAAATTCTTAAACCCCATTAGAAGCAAGGTAGCATTTTTTTAAGTTGCCATTTTCCAAATTGCATCAACTATATAAGGGTCAGTGCTAACCAAATCCAAACACACAATCTTCTCCTCTTCTCTTATCACTTGTGCTGCTCCTTGAAGGTTTTCATTTCTGCCTCATTTGCAATGGCAATTGTACCTCACAGAGGGTCACTTCCTAGAAGCGAACGCCACATGTTTTCTTCATCGGATGACAATGCAATGATGAAGCAAATTCAGGCTACTCATGCTCCTGATGGCCGCGAATTTGCTGTCAAACATCTTCTTCATGTTGTTGAGGACATTTTCCAACGAGCTGCACCCACTGGCCTTGCTACCATTGTGCAGCATCAGGTAAAATAAACTAGCAGAGTCTCTTGCATTCTTTATTTCTTTATTTTATCAGTTTTAACAAGAAACGTATAACCTGTGAATTCAATATTGTAGGGAGCTCATCAAGCTCAACTCGACGCATTGGATGAAAAGGCTGTCCAAAATGGTTTTTATGAAATGCTGGAAGTTTTGTCATATACAATCAACAAAATTTCCTGTGAGGTTAGCAGTTAGTACAAATTAATTTCTTCACATTTGGTATCCTTTTTCAAGATTTTTTATGTTAATTAACCGAATGCACAATTTTTTTTTTTCGCAATGACAGATATCCTGCAAGTGTTCTGGTGGTGGAGATGCACATGCAACAACATTGGCGATATTTAACTTGCTATCAAGCTACTCATGGGATGCAAAAGTGGTGCTAGCCTTAGCAGCATTTGCAGTGAACTATGGTGAGTTCTGGCTTGTCGCGCAGCTTTATCTTACAAACCCATTGGCGAAAGCAGTTGCACTACTTAAGCAATTGCCAGACATACTCGAACGTGCTGATGCATTGAAGCCAAAGTTTGAGGCACTAAACAATCTTATCAGGGCTACTTTGGATGTTGCCAAATGCATTGTTGAATTCAAGGAACTTCCATCGCAGTACATCACTCCTGACGCACCAGAAATGTTAACTGCTACTGCCCATATTCCCACTGCTGTTTACTGGACTATTAGGAGTATTGTGGCTTGTGCATCACAAATTATTGGCCTTATTGGCATGGGTCATGAGTATGTTTTTAGTTCTATAAACCTTAATCTAATTCCCCAATAATTATAATTTATACAACTAATTGGATTTTATTTGACTGAACAAAAGGTACATAGCATCAACAACAGAAGCATGGGAGCTATCAAGCTTGGCTCATAAGGTCAGAAGCATTCATGAACATCTCCTGAGGCAACTCACTCTTTGTTATCGTCACATAGGCAAGTTCTTTATTACCTTCTCTAATTACTATTAACAGGAATTCTGTCACTTGGAATAGGATATATTATAAACATTTTTGTTTTGTAAAATGCAGATGAGAAAAGACACATTGAAGCATATCAAACACTTGTGCGCCTATTTGAAACTATTCACATCGATAACATGAAGATTCTCAAGGCTTTGATTTATGCTAAGGATGATCAACTACCACTCTTTGATGGCGCCACAAAAAGAAGGGTTGATTATACATTTTCTTCTTAATTAGTTGTCGTTAATGCATATTAATATGGTTATAAGAAATGCTGAAATTTTTCTTTTGCAGGCTAGTCTTGATGTGTTAAGGAGGAAGAATGTGCTGCTATACATTTCAGACCTTGAACTTCCTCATGAAGAGCTTTCAATGCTTGAACAAATGTACGGAGAAGCTAGGCAGCATCCAACAAGAACTGAGAGTCAATACGAGGTAGTGTGGCTTCCAGTAGTGGACCGATCAACACCATGGAATGATACTAAACAGAAACAATTTGAGACTCTCCAATCAATGATGCCATGGTACTCAGTATATCATCCATCGCTCCTCGATCCGGCAGTCATCAAATACATTAAGGATGTTTGGAACTTCAACAAGAAGCCTTTGCTAGTGGTCTTGGATCCACAAGGGAAAGTAGTGAATCCTAATGCTATTCACATGATGTGGATTTGGGGAAGCACAGCTTTCCCTTTCACAAGCACCAGAGAGGAAGCACTCTGGAAAGAAGAATCCTGGAAGATCGAGTTATTAGTAGATGGCATTGATCCTAACATCATATCCTGGGTATAGTACTTCTCTCTCTATTTCAAAAACTCCTGTTAATTTTTGAAGCTTGGAGTTGGATTACTAGGAAGATATTCTAGAATTAATGGTTTGTCTTTGATCTGATCAGAAAATATAAATTTTTTCAGCTAATTAAGCTTCTTATAGTCATTGAGATAACTCCAGCATTACTACAGCTAAAGCTCATTAATACTAGCTCGTGATATCATAGCCAAAAAAAAAACAATAAAAAGGAAATCTACCTTCTAATGTTTCGGTTAGTAATAAAACTAAAAATAGTAACTTGTTTGGCATCTCAGATAAATGCAGGGAAGTACATATGCTTGTACGGAGGAGAAGACACAGAATGGATTCGAAGATTCACATTTACAGCAGATGCAGTAGCAAAAGCAGCAAATATCCAATTAGAAATGTTGTATGTAGGGAAAAGCAATCCAAAAGAGAGAGTGAGAAGAAACAATACAATTATCGAAACAGAGAAGCTGAGCCATGTTCTGCCAGATCTGACATTAATTTGGTTCTTCTGGGTAAGGCTAGAAAGCATGTGGCATTCAAAAGTACAACATAAACGAACAGTAGAAAATGATATAATCATGCAAGAAATAGTAACAATGCTTAGCTTTGATGGAAGTGAGAGAGGATGGGCTGTGATTAGTAGAGGATCAGGAGTTGGCAATCAAATGGCTAAAGCAAAAGGGAACGATATTGTGAAATGTTTTGATGATTTTCAATCATGGAAGCATATGGTAGATGAAATTGGTTTTTTGCCTGCACTTAATGAGTATCTTCATGGACATCACGACCCTCTTCATTGCAACCGTCTGATTCTGCCTGGAACCACTGGAACTATCCCTGAAAAGGTGGTTTGTGCTGAATGTAACCGCCCTATGGAGAAGTTTATCATGTACCGTTGCTGCACTGATTAAGGCTCTCTCTCTAGTACAAATGGCTTTATATAGCTATCTATGGGGTGAGAGATGCGATCAGTATTTTAAATAAGTGAAGCTAGTGCTGCTGCTGCTGCTGCCACAGCTAGTCAGTGCTTTGCTTTCTAGTTTGCTATTGTATGACCATGTTGTTCAACATTGCAAGAAGAGAACTTGCTATTCTCTTTCTTGCTTTGTTTCTTTTATTTTCTATCGCATTTGTAATTTTCCTTCCAAGTACTTCTATTTCATAATTAAGCCAAATTCTTGGTTCCTTTTTTTTCAATATGAAGTTTGAAGAATATCAAAATGTTAAGTTCATCCCAATTTTCAAGGGTCAGGTCTCTCATTCGAAAAGTTCAAGTGATATAATAGTTCAAAAGTTACGAGTTCATAACTCCCAAGTGGTAGGTCTAGCATAAGTTGTGAAGTAATTGAAAAGCCATTTTTCTTTCATAAGAAGGTGAACTTTTAAGGTCCATATAATCCAAATCCACTACAAGAATTGAGATTTCTTTTGTAATTATCAATGTCATTCATATTTTTCGAGATGTGAGATTTGTACCTCACTTCAACAACATTTCATTTGAAATTCAAGGTAGAAATATATTTTCTAGGAAGTAAAAAAGTTCACTAATAGAATGATTGTTTTCAATTCTAATTTTCCCAGTAAATCCTAATAACCAATCAAAGAAAGAAAAACATTAAAACCATCTAGAAAAAAAAATAAAAAAAAAAATTGGAATTTCAAGAAATGTACCAGAAGACAGGTAACAGTGTAAATAAAAACAAATACACTGTGCTGTTTAATACTGGAACTTAGACTCAATTTATGCTTCGGAAACATGAACATCCCCCACTTTTACAAAGGAAGAGTTCACCAGTAAGAAGCAACAATTAATTCAATTACTATACTTTCAAAAAAAAAATGGCACAACCCCAGTCAAAGCTACGCCGTTTTTGAACTACCGCATAGCTATTATGTATACGAGTATAACTCAAAGAAATCTGGAACTGAAATTTGATTTACGCTTTCGTTGACGCGCCCTTTTGGATATGTTAAAGCCATTGAAGAACGCAACGCCTATCGAAAGCGACTCCAATCGAAAACGAAAACACTCAAAATCAATTTTTCAATCTCAAAATGAAAGCTAAAATCAAAGAAAATCTTTTGATTCTTCTTCAAATTGAATAGATCTAAAATATCAACTGCTGCGTTAGGGTTTCTGAGTCTGAAGCGTAACTAATGAAGAAGAAGCTTTATTTATAGAGACGACGATATTTTCCGTTTGACAATATTGCCCCTATTCGTGAATGAGGCCGGGAAACTGATTATTGGGTTTTGTTTCTTTGGATATAAAGCCCAAAACTCCATGAACCCTTATTAAATTAAATAAATAAAAGGAAATATTACATACATATTTTATTTTTTTTATTTATTTTTTAATTTTAAGGTTTTTTTTTTTTCACTGTTTTTTTTATATATGTTTGGTATATGTCATATTTTTGAAAAAATATTTTTAGATATGAAGTATTTTTGAAAAAATATTTTTTAAGTATATAGTATTTTTGAATTTTTTTTTTTTTAACAATAAAAATGAAATATTTTTTATTTTTTTCTGTATTTTTGAAAAAATCTCTAAATAAAATAATGGAATAAATTGAAAAATAAAACATTAGGAATTAGCATTAGGCTAACCTAGAAATAATCAAGTAGCCAATTTGATCTTCGGATCACTAATTAACAATAACTCAATGTTATTCTTCTTTTTAATTTAACCTTGGATAAAGTTGCAATTAGCATTCAAATTAGACTAGTATGAATGCTTCTGCTAAAGTTTAACCAGGAATAACTGATACTAATAGCTTTGAGGAGAGAGTGTTATTTTAGAAAAGAACTGGAATAAAAAATAGTCTCATATTCAAAGGAGACACTAACACTGTGATCAACCTTATGCATTGAAGTGATACAAGGGACAGAATGTTAGTGCTAATTTTTTTTCTAATATTTGTTCTATGTTCCTTATGTTGCATGACTTGCAATGCTGATCCTTTTCTTTTTATCTGTAGGTTCTGTAACCAGACTGCCCATAACTAGAACAAAAAGATTTGAAGGGGGTAAAATCTAGTTCAGAACCTGAATTTTGTCCTAAAATTCAATGTACGTTTTATAGAACAAAATGATCCAATTATGCCCTCATGCTTATGAAAAATATACATTTTTTTAAATAATAAAACATACTAAATTAAAATCTTAAAAATTAAAAAAAAAAAATGAAGATGAATATCCCCATCTCGATCCAAATCCAGTGTCATCTCAGCCACTTACACCACACCATTGACGAATAGAAACCTCCCATCCCAACTCGCAATTTCACTTCACATCACCAAAATGCAATTTTCAGTTTCCTCATCAAATCACACTCCACCTGCGCCGTTTGATCGAGCTTCACCGAGTCGCACCAACGTCGATCTTGGACTCGCACCATTGTTCGCTGTTGAGCTTAGTCGCTGCTGGTGTTATTAGAAGGAATAGCGGGCATGGCCTTTGAGAAGAGTGAGTACTGGGTCTGATATTTTAAAATTTTTTTTGAAACCCTTGATTTTTTTTCTTTTAACAAGGGCATTAGTTAGTCAGCGAATAGGGGAGGGGGACAATAGGCTTGGTAAAGGGGGGAAATTTGGTTATTACCAAGATTTGCTAAGGAGGGACGTGTAGCAGGGCACATGACCATCAGGACAATTTATTTTGAGTATTTTTCTGATTATTAAAAATTTTAATTTTTTAATTTTTTTATTATATAACAAATATAAAATGGGATCCCTATATGATATTATGAGCTTTACATAATTTTGATTAAGGTCACGTGAGGTTATATAATCTCGTAAGTCTTTAATTTTAAGAATGAGAGACTAATTAGACCATTTTAATTTACCAAAAAGCTTTTGTGAAAATTACTGTCCTGAATTAAGTTTTACCACGATTTGAAGAGTAAATTCCGTCCAGAATTCTTTGAATCAAATGATCCGTAACATCAATAAGCTCAAATTGGAGGATATTATTTGTGCTCTGCTGCTCCTGCAGGTGCAGTTCTAGGGTTTAGGATTGGACTTTGGACTAAAACGATGTCGTTATATTCTGCTCATTAAAGGATAGTACAGTAATTCACCATTTTAATTTGATGAAAAAATTGAGCCGATTGTCGTATGGATCTTGGAATCACATCACATGTCGTTTAATATGTACGGATCCGGGGCCATTATAAGATACAGTAATGGTAATTTCCGTTGAAGAACCGGCCCATTATCGTGCTGATCGTTCATTTTACACGAATGGGCCACTATGCCTTTACTGGATGTGTTGTTGGTTTTTGTAGATTTTGGGCCAAGGATCCCATGAGTTTTTTAACTCTGCCTAATAGTTTTTCCAAATATGAGCCAAAGCCCAAAAAGTGAGGGAACATGGTATTATTAGTGAATGGGCCAAGTATTATAAAAAATTTTAAGTGAATCTATTCCATCACGCCAGGTTATAAATTAATAAATAATATTTAAATAAATATTTTATTTATTAATAAAATAAAAATTATCTTATTCTATTTATTAAAATGTATTTCATGAGATACATATAATAAATAATTATTTCATTCTATTTATTTGAAAATAAGTATTCTATTTATTAATAAAATGATATTATGAGATAATTTTTATAATGCAATAGTCTTTTTTTGAGTTTAACAGAAAAATAGAATTACATATAACTTTTCATATAATAATATATATATACTGAAATCAAAGAATTTGTAAATGAATAAAAAATATTATTTATAAATTGATTTCAAAAATCAAACCTAAATTGATAGTAAACTCATTTATCAACTTCATCAACCCTCCGAATTAGTGCAATAGTAATAATTTAGCATGAAAAAAAAAAATATTCTTAACAATAGAAAAGAAATATTTCAACGTCAACCTATCATTAAATATGCATTAGCACTAGGCTATATGCATTCGTTAATTAATGTAAGTAAGTTGGTGCATGAATTCATGAATTCGTAATCTTGAGAAATTTTTAAATAAATTTAATACATCTAGTAAAATTATAAAATAACTAATAATAATATGATATAATAATGTATTAATTATAATATATACCTTATGATTTAAATATTTAATTATTATATTAATTTTATAGATATTATTTTATAATATATAATCACTAATAATTTATAATTTTACGTGATAAATTAAATCTATCTAAATTTTTTTATTTTATTATAAGTTGTTACATACGTCTCTCTTTTTGCTTAATTAATTCTTTATTTTTAGATGATTAGTTGATTATTCTTAAAATGATTAGCTAAGATTGTAATCTTGAAACATAGGCAAATTCAAAACGTTAGTTTATCTCGTCTTTGCTCAAAATTAATCTTCCAACAATTCTAATGATATTTTATTCAATTAATTAATTCAACCCAAATAATTAATGTATATATGATAAAATTAAAAATTTTGTTATCCAATAATAATTTCAACTACACTACTAATTAATTAATTGCTGATTAGGTGTAATTTAGCTTTATGAAAATATATACTTTGGAAATTAAATATTGGTTCATACAAGCCATCTTTTGGTCTACTTTCTTGTCTTTGTCTACATATCCCATTTGTTTGTATCTTCTATTCATTCAACCCATTAGGCAAACTAAAAGGATGAAGGTGTGGTACCAAAAGATTTATATATATATATATAAAGATAAAGATAGAATTTGGATAAGTAAGGGCTCAACATTATGTCTCCCAACACTCCAAACCCAATAGTTTCTTTGTTTTTTGCTTATCCTCCAATATCTCATGAGTTCCCCATTCCTTTCTGCTTTACAATGTTCAATTGTTGAAGACAGCTAAGGTTATCAGCATCACATATATATTTTTAAATTGACTTGTTGAAATTGACTTTTTTTTTTTTGTCTTTTTAGATGAAATAAGATAGTTTATTAATTGGTAAAATAAAATAATATAAAATTATAATACTTTGTAATATTTAATTTTTTTAAAAATAGTATGAAAATAAATTAGAAATATAAATAATAACGTTGAGAATCTTGATTTGAAAGATTAAATCATACTTGAAAAATTGTAAGAAAATAATTAGATTTCTTATTAAGAATATCGCAAAAATTCTCAACATGTATTGAGTTTCACCTTTCTCATTTTATTTGTATACATCAAAAAATTTTAAAGAAAAAAAGACATTCGTTTTAAACTGATATTCTATTAATTAATCTCTTGTATCATGAAAAAAATACTTGATTACTGGATGTAGTCAATTTTTTTGCTTATCGAAACCACTCTTATGAAATGTTTTGGCAGTTTTTCATTGTCTCCAACTTCTATGAAGATAAAATTTCTAATCATCTTTCTAATACAACCCATTCTAGAACATATATAAAGGATAAATGGGCAAGTTGGCAACTTGAATTTGTTTTTAATTTTTCAATAGTTCATCTAAAGGAAGAGAAGAAAGTTCAATTACATTCAAATTAATGGAAAAGTATTTAGTTCCATAACCTAATCGCATTTTCTTGTGAGGGAACAAATACTAATTTTTATTGTTATCAATGTTTATAAGTATTTAAATAATTATCAATATATATGTTGGTTTGAGTTATAAGAAATTTATTTTTTTTAAATAAGATATTAAATTTAAATTTTATAAATAAAAAAATAAATTTTGTGAAAGTTTTATTTTGTTATAGATTTTAATCAATATATCGAATAATTTAAAAAAAAAAATTATCAATAAATTGTGATTGAAAATCTAAATTAGCATTATTAATTAATGATGTATGTATTATCCATGTACTTATCTTTAGTCGACAAATTTACTTTTTATCCACTTTTATGTATATCAAATTAATAAAATATAAGATCTTAGAATCATTAATTAATTAATGTAAAACATAATATTGATTGTTTATATAATTAATTGCAAGTCTCTTCCGTGTTTTACGTTTGTCATTGTAGGTATTTGTGGTGCTTGTGCCTTGTGAGTTGTGGGTTGACTGATCCTATTCTATTCGTTTTATTTTTCTTTGTTAAAGAAGAAAGATATCTTAATATTTCCTATTTGAATACTTTTTTTTTCTTTGAGATTGCAGTTGAATACTTTAATTTTTGTATAGATCCAACTAGAAATGATTAAGGAGACAGCTTCATGTGTGTTTAATTACTCTAGTTCCGTGTTTATCGGTTATTTAGGACAAAAAAAAAACGTAGATAAATTATCGTATATTCTACATTCATAAATATAAGAAATTATTTGAATTTAAAAAATATAAATCTATAAATATGAGTGCACCACCGAATACATTTAATAATTTATAAAAAAATAATCATGTTCAGTTTAATACATATAAGAGTAAAATGAAAAAAATTATTTTTTAATTATTTCAAATAAATAAATTTTATCATTTTAAAATTAATTTCAAATATACGAAATTAATTTTTTATATGTAAGTTATTTAAACAGTACTTAGCATCTTGATTAAGTTAAAAAGAGATTATTAGTATGCTTAGCATATGTATTGTTAGTTGTTAATTAGTAGGGATTTGAGTTCATTTTTTTTTTTTTTCTCAGAAATGTTATATAATTACAAATATAAATTAAAATTGTCAAGTATCAAATTAAAATTAAATATTTTAATTCAATATGAACATAAAATAAACTTACAATTAAATTATTGAAAGGTTTGTAAATTCAATTTTTAATATTATGGCAATACCAAAACCCGTTGGTGAAATTCGAGTTGTCTTGAAGAATGGGAAATGCATCAATCTATGAAATATATATAGAAGACGACAAATTAGTAAAGAGTGTCAAATTAGTAAAAGAGTGTACGTAAGCACTGAAGTCATTGCTGTCAGTAGTTAAGATCACTAATTATTAATTATGTTTGTGTATTTATTTGCTAAATATTAATCAGTCATAATATTTTATCCCAAAATCAATTCAATTATTTATTTCATTTTATATCTCATCTCTTATTTTATATATCTTTTTAAAAGCCATACAATTTATAAAAAATATTAATTATTAAAATATTTTAAAAAATAATATAATATTTAAAAAATAATTAATTATGATTTATCTCTTATAGAATGACCCAATACATTAACTTTTTACCGATCTTTCAAAAATGATAAATTTTATAATATACTACTAGACTCTTTCGTCTAATTTTACTGCTAGTTAACTCTAAAATGATCAAGAAGAATACTAAAAAGACAAAAATATCCTTAACCTTTATTTTTAATTAATTACATCCTATTTTAGTTTAAAAAAAAATTCAGGCTAAAAAATATATTTTTATATTTTTTGGTAACTTTAAAAATAAAATAAATAAATAAATTTTTTTAAAAAAATCTATTTTATTTTTAAAAAATATTTTTATTTTTTATTTTTAAATTTGTCAAATATATGAAAATAAATTTTTTATTTATATTAAAAAAATTTCAGAGGAAATAATTTAATTTTTTCTTTTTTTAAAAAATAAAAAATACTTTTTAAAAAATATTTTTATTTATTTTTTATTTTTAAATTTATCAAAAAATATGAAAATGAATTTTTTTAACCTTAAAAAATATTTTTTAAAGCAAAAATATAATGTAATTAATTAAAAATAAATAATAAGGGTATTTCTATCTTTTTATTACTCTTATTAACCATTTTAAGGTTGATTAACGATAAAATTAGACGAAATGTGGTATTAGTATATCGAGATATTCGTCAGAAAAAATTAATATATTTTTATAAAGTCAAAAAAATTTAATATATTTAATTATTTTACAACAAATAAATAATAATTAACTCTTAAAAAAACACATGAACATGAAATAAAAAATTTGAATTGTCAAAAAAAATATTAAATAAGCAAAAACTTGAATGATAGATATACATGTAAGAGGGTATGACTCGTAAATGAGTAGATAATTAAATACAAAAACAGTGAGCATTCCATGCACATAAAAATACTACTAACATTATTGGTTTGCTTATTATCATTCATGAATATTATGAAATTAAATTTGAGTATGGGCCTGAGCCTTGTTTAGATTAATTAATTGTAAGATGACTATAGTTATAATTTTTTTCCAAAATCAATTTTAAACTCACAGTAATAAGTTTATATATATATATATATATATATATATAATTCTAATTAAGATTCAAAATCAAAATATTTCAGTTTTAAAGACTATTCAAATGATATCATTAAACTGGCATCCATAAGTAATTAGGATCTGTTGAATTAAAATAAGTTCTTCTTTAATTTCAGCCCAAAAAATATTATCTATAATAATATTATTTTATCTTTCTGATTCTATCTATGGCTTTAACATTTGATCACACTGCTGCAACTTTCTGTCTTTCGTATTAGCGTCAAGATCATCAACTTGGACAACTTGCACAACCCTTGCTAATTATTAATCAATCTCTATCTATATATGTAAAGAAGGGGAAAAAAAAGCATGAAAATTAATTAAATGGGTCCAATCTCTATTTTTGTCCTACAGCTTTATTAGACAACTTTTATTTTATTATTAAATGTAATGTTGTTAGAATGTTAAAAAATAGGTAAAAATATAGGGTTAGAGGTTTGATCATAATCGAATCAATTAAATTAAGAAAAATCGATATATATATATAATTTGACATTTATAATATATTTAATAAAAATAAATATAATATAATTATGTTTAAATTAAAAATTTATATAAGATTTTATTTTTTTATGGTGTCAATCAAATCAAATTAAATCAAAAGTTATATATATAGTAAGTTATGAATATTTATTTATTTAAATATCTACTCACATAATAGGGTTTTAATTTTGGTTTCAGGTAAATTTTGACGTCGGATAAAATTGAAAAGAAATTACTAAATTTTTTTTAATTTCTTTCAACTCAAAACAACACCTTTTTTCTTAATAAAAATAACATGATTTTGATAAAAAAAAAATATATATATATATATATATAACTCATTTAAATTGAAAAAATCAGTCCGATTCAACTGGACGATTTATTAATTTTTTAACTAATTTTTGAAGAACAGATAAATAGAAATTAATCAAATTGATCTTTAATTTAAATTTTGATTTTTTTAATTCGATCGATCGATCCGATTCAATTTTAACAACCATAAATAAATAGGTATATTATTATTTTCTTGTAATTTTCTAAGCAGACAAAGAAACAAGGAAAAAAAAAAGGAATAAATTGGGTTGTCATTCATACATTTCAGCAACACTTTTGTGCTGTCTCTTGGACAAATTGCTTTCTATTCTATGTAAAATGAGGAGATATAGAAGCTTCTAATCTGCTTCTTTTTTTTTAATATTAATTCTTGGCCTTTATTATGGTATTTGTTAAAACTGAAAATTAATTAAGTGTTAAAATTTCTAAAAATAAAATAAAATAGAATGCATAGTCTTAAATTAAATAATTTAAATAAGAATTTTTGTTCCAAGATTGAATTGTAAAGGAATAAGTAAAAAATTCCTTAGATAAGAGAATTTAAATAAGCCATGAGTAAATTAATGAAAATTTTAAATTTTTATTTTTAATTTCAAAAATTTCTTAAAATTAATGAATTATACCAAAGAGACTAAATAAATTATGAAATTAAAAAAAATATTATTTTTAATTTTATAAATTTATAAAATAATAATTAAATCGATATAAAAAGTTAATATTATCAAATAAGACTTTCAAAATTAAATTAATTTTGTTATAAAAAATTCAACTCTTGCAATGATATGACTATAAAATTTGTGAAATAATTGAAGGCAATAATTTTATCTATTTTATCAGTTATAGTACTTAATTATATATATATAAATATATATAATACTTAATTAATTATGAAGAAATTAAGGATATATTTCTCTTATTGTTAGGTACACTTCCACTGTTTCAGAGTCACAACTTGGTAAAGATTACATCTGAAAACGAAATTTCTGAGTAAATTAAAGTGTGTTTGGGACGCGGTTTTAAAAAAAATTATCATATATATTTTTTTTAATTTTTAAAGTTTATAATGATATTTTAAATTAATTATTTAAATATTTAAAAAATATTTAATTTTTTAAATTTTAAAATAATATTTTATATTTATTTTAAATAGATTCAAATATCCTCTATGCATTTTCGACTCTTAGATTGGATTAAATTCACATTTAGAAAAACACCTTAATTGATATTAAGACACTGATTTTCACTCCCAAATATAATTTAGTTGGCCTTAATTTACTTTTACTAATTTATTTTTTTACTAAAAATTTATTTATTTATTTTTATCAGATAAATTACATATAATTAACATAATCTCAAATAACATAATAAATTACTATTAAATATACATGTTCATAGGCTGGATTTAGATTTTAAAAATTTAAAATTTTTAAGGTCTTAAACCTCAATTTTTCCATATAGCTCATGGCTTACAAATAAGTTTGCTAATAAAATAACTATATTAAATATTATAAATATAACTCAAATTTAATATAAATAAGTATTGAATCCGAGACGTTTCAAATTTCCGAGTTTATGTTTTTTCAAGTTTCAAATTTTTAACTTTCGTCTTATAATTAGACTAAAACCTTATTGACATATTTAAAAATAATAACTTAATGCATAGATTTACTTCAAATTTTATATTTTTTGCAATTGTACCATATTTTTAAGATTACTTTTTTTTTTCTTAGTTTCATACCCAATTTTTAAGCCTAATTGCAATTTTATTGGTTGTGGTAAAGAATAATGTAGGTATATATTATTGGAGATCATAGTTGAACTAGTCATTTGTTTATTTGGTAGTTACAATCATGATTGTAAAAATTATATTCAACTGGTTGATTGGATTGAAAAAATTGAAAATCAAATTAATAATTGGTCTGATCAATTTTAAAAAATTCATTTCTAAAAATCAGTTAAAAACCGATGAATTGATTAGTTAACAAATAAATTAATCAAACCGAATCTTTTTTTGTTGAGCGGATCAATTTTTTTATTTTTGATAAAAATAATAAATAATAAATTATTTTTATTTTTATCATATATATAATAAATATTAAATTATATATATATATATATGTATACTGATTTTTTTTTAATTTAATTGATTCGACTTCAATCAAATATATAACCTTTTGATTCTTTATTTTTATGGAATCTTTAATCATCAGGTTTTAAAAATATTAGTTATAATAGTTAATTGAGAATAAAAGCAAAGGTGAATTAGTCAAAAGAGATTTTTATTATAATAAAAAATAAAAAGAAAAAAAAAGGTAAAAGTCTTCCTTTTCATAATTGCCTGAGTCTTCTTGTTCTCCCTGTCTAATTGATGGTCAAATTTATTCATTCTTTCTATTAACGTTTTTTCATTACTATACTACATGTTGACCTTAATTAGTTTTTTTCTTACTTATTTTAAATTCTTCAAAGCAAGATTAATAGGCCGGCCACTACTTAATTAATGAGTCTAATGGCCTTTGCTTCAAACTATTTATATTCATAAAATTATATGGAATTATTATTATATTTTTTAATTTTTATATATTTATTTATTAATTATTATATTAAATATAATAATAGATATATTGGCATATATTACAAAAGGAAAAAAAATAATTTTACAAAAGATTACAATAAAATTATTTGATAGAAATATATGCATACTTTTCAAAATTGTCTTACTAAAAAAAAAGAAAATTACAATAGAAAATCCACAAAAAATTATTGTCATTTATTGAAATTTTTTAATATTATATTATTATATTTAATAATAATATATTAATTATTTAATTGATCAATCAATCTTCTCATTAATTAATCTATAAAAAATTATATTAATTAATTTGAAATCAAATTATAAAATTGAAAGTGACAAGAAAAAATAAAAACTGGCATAATACTAAAAATACGAAGACATATTTGAGTGTCGGCAAAAAGCACATGTGCTTTTAATTTTTTTAAATTTTAATGTAAAATTATTATTTAAATTTGAAAATTTATAAAATTAATACGTTGTTTTATTTTTGAAAAATAATTTTTTAATCCTTAATAAAAAAAATTTAATTTAATTTTCTTTTATTTTTCTTTTTTGCCTATTAATTTTTTAAATAAATTATTATTTAATTCTTAAAATTTATTAAAATTAATAAAATAATTTTTTTATTTTAAAAAATTAATTATTTAGTCTCTAATAAAATATTATTTAATTTTTTTTTTACTTTTTTCTTTTTCCTTTATTTTCTTTTCAATTTTACTTTTTTTTTTCAATTTTTTTCGTTTTCAATAATATTATAATAACTTTTGATTATTTTTAATTGAAATATATATTTATTTAATATTTAATATTTTTTATATTTTTAAATAAATTTATTTCATTATCATATTATTTTTTCTTAAAAATTTTACATTATTTTCTAGATGTAAGTGAATATTTAATTCCTAAAAATTCATCCGCTCCTAAATAAAAACTCTCTTATTTTTATTATCATATATATATATATATTGAAAATTTTCCTTATCCATTTATAATTTTCCCGTGCTTAGAGATGATTTTCTTATCCAAGAAAAGGAGAAGGATTAGAAATTGAATATACTATGTATCATGGAATTACTTGTTCAATAATTTTGTATTTTTCATATTTCAAATTTTGTTTACAATTCATGCATGTAAATTTATTTATTTATCTGTTGGAATTATAATTTTTTTTTATAGATGAATTTAAAAATATATTTTCACATTATTAATATATTTATAAATTATTTTTTAAATATTACTCTATGAAATTTATTTTTAATTAATAAAATAAAAATAAATATATTTATCAACTGAGTTAACTTTCTATTTATTTTTAATAATTTTGATATAATGAACTTATTCCATTGCCCAGTTATTAATAATTTATGATGGATTAAAAATATCGTATAATTCCAGAGTAAAAAAATCAATAACGTTTGCACTCTGCACAAGCAGCTGTTTTGGTCTCATATTAAATTAATAATTTTAATAAATTAATAAGATAATTTTTTTTAAAATTCTTATATAATTATATAATATCATTCATATTATAAATTAATAATTTACTAATATTATATATATGTAATAAATTATAATATTTTATTAAATATAACTTTAAATATTATTTTAAATTTAAGTAGTTATATGTGTATTTTTTTTTTATTTTATTTAATTCATGTTTAATATATATATATATATATATATATAATTAATGATAAGATTGAAAAAATAAAATGAATTTTTACTTAATTAAATATATATTTATTAAATTATAAATTTTTTTAAATTAATAAATATTAATTTATCATTAATATTTTTTAATTAATAAAATTTATAATTTTTAATTATATTAATTTATAGAAGTTATATTATAATTATTGCAAAATTGATTTAATAATTACAAAAAAAAAAGTTTTATTAATTAACCATGATTCTAATAACCTGAAAACAAACAAAATAATTTGGAATTTAACACTCGTGAATTATATACAACGATGCATTTTAACCCTCAATATTAAATCATGAAAATATGTTTAATTGATTCCTTTTCTAATTTCTCTTTTTTTATTATTATTACATAATTAATTTTTGATGGCTTGATATGGATAAACTGGACTAGAAGGTCTTGAAACTGTGACTTGCCAAGCTTTGATTTCTCCATCTAGACTACCACTAAATATCGAAACGACACCGTTTATTCCGCCTTCCCATTCCACAGCCAAGGACTTCACCGGTTTTTCATGTCCTTCCAAAATAGCCAAACAACAATATTTCCCATCATGTCCGGGTTGCCATATCCTCACCGTCCGATCAGCTGATCCGCTAAACAGCAAATCAGAGACGTTGATTAAACTTAAGATGGCCTTGCCGTGCCCTCTCAACGCTCCGGTGATCACCATGTGATTAGCGCTATCTTCTCTCTGCCACACCAAAATTGAACGATCACAGGCTCCGGAGAACAAAACCGATCCGTCACCACTTAAGGCCAACGCGTTTACAGCAGATTTGTGCTTCTCTAAGGTCGCTATCAGCGTGTGTCGCTTCTCGTTAAACGGTTTGGACCATACCCGAATTCTACAATCCGCTGACCCGGTGTAAACTGTTCCGTCAACGGCGACGGCGACGGCGTTAATTGCGTCATCGTGTGCTTTAATAGACTCTAAACACCGGAGATCGGAAGCTCTCCATATCTTCAAACATTTATCCCAAGAGACCGAATAGATCAAGCCATTGTTAACGGCGAGACCAGTAACTGCGTCGGCGTGTTCGATCCAGAGCAACTTCTTATGACGCCGGACGTTGACGTAGTTCTTCGGGAGAATGAAACGGCGTAAACGGTCGTTAACTGTGGGAAGAACAGTTAACAACTTATGCTCTTTTGCCATCGTCATTCTCCAAACACGGATCTTACAGTCCTGATGAGTAGTGAAGATTTTTCCATCACAGAAGGAGACAGACTTGACGGAACCGGATGAGGGATCTTTATCATTGAAAGTATCAAGATACGTGCAGCTGGTTCGATCGTAGACTTTGATTTCATGACCAGAAGCAGCGTAGAGGAGGTTACCGTGGAAAGCGATGCAGTTGATCGGAAGCTTTGGTTGTGGTTGAAAAGAGTTGGTACAAGAAAAAGATATGGAAAGGTTTAGAGTTTCGGGCGTGAGCTTTTGGAGGGAAGGAACAGAGGGAAGAGTTTGGAGAGAGAGATTGCTATGGAGGCTAATGCTGCTAGTATCGCTTGTGTTTGATGATGATGAAGATGAAGAGGCGGTGCTTCCGGGAGTATCGGAGGAGCTGTTAGTATCGGAAAGGAGATGTTTAGAAGACGGCGGTTGTTTATTAGGGAATAGAACGGTGGAATCTTGAGTTCCGGTGGCGGTGGTGCTTGTGGAGCAAGTGGCTAACCATGAACGAACTCTCATTTTCTTTTAGTAGTTGTTTTTTGATTGAGAGGAGCGAAGAGAGCGTTGTGAGAGAGATTAAATAGAGAATTTTCAGATTTGAAAAAGGAGGGAGAAGATAAAAGTGGTCCCACATGGATGGGGAGTGAAGGGGATATGGTACGGTGTGTCCAAGGTTGCAAAGCCTGGTTTATTATGTATCAACCTATGAATTATGAAATGAATAGTAAAAAGTAAAAAACTAAAAGGTTAATCCACCAAACCTCCTGTTGTTGCTGGTTATGTCAAATGCAATGTTGATGGAGGCTTCAAAGATAATACAAATTACATATATTTTGGAGCTGTCCTACAAAATTGTGAAGGTTTGCTCTTGGGACGTTGCTGCTGGTCTTCCCCTGATATTTTCTTACCCCACGAAGCAGAAATAATGGGTTTGAAGGAAGCCCTAATCTGGATTAATAGGTAGGGGTATACTAATGTCATCTTTGAAAGTGATTTCAGGAATGTGATCAATGTTTTGAATTCTCATTGTACTGATCTTTCTGAGTTTGTAGATTATGTGCAAATGTGCAAACATTTTTTTTTTAGGCGGGTGAATTGGCAACTAGTTTGGACTAGTCGTAATGCAAACCAAGTTGCCCATTGTTTAGCCAAATCGGTTTTTTTGTTTCCTGAATTTATGTATTGGAGTTAGGTCCCTAATTTTCTTGAAGAAATTATTATCTCTGACCTTTCTATTATTGTTTAATAAAGTTATTTTTTTCCCCTAAAAAAAAAAAAAAAGGTTAATCCACCATTATTATATAGAAAATTTTAAATAATTCTTGGTGTGGTTATTTTTTATACTCAAAATAATTTCATTTTTAATATTTAAAATTTTATTAGAATAAATTTAATGTATATCTTAGATATAATTAAATCTAAATAATTAAATTATTCTCGGAGTAAATTTATCTGTTACGAAATTAAATGTCTTTCTAAATAGATAAAATTGATATTATTATAGAATAACAATATGGATTTTTATGAGTTTTTTTTTTTTTTTTACTTATTTAGTGCCATTAAATAACCGTTTAAATTTTTACTCTTAACCCAATGGCAATTGCTGCTTGTATTGATTGGCGGTATTGTCGTTTTTGTGGAGAAAACAGGTAGCGGAGAAGACTGCGGGTGTGGAGTCAAAGTGTATTTTGGGTAAAATGAGGAAAAAGAAGAATTACTGGGTAGGTAGATGGAAACAAGGTGGAAATCAAATACTGAGATGAATGGTTTCATAGTTTTTTAATTTTATTTTAATTTAAAAAATAAAGTAAATCAAATATTTGATTTAATTTTTAATTTGAGTTTTTTATTTAAATTTTAAATCGAATTAAATTATATATATATATATATATATTATTTTTAGTATTATTATAAATAAAAGGATATATATATTTATTAGGTTAAAAATAAATATATCGAATAGTAAAAATTATATATATATATATAATTTTATTTATTAGGTTAAATAAAAATAAATAACATTAATATTTTATTTTATTTTATATATATCCAATTTTTTTTTTAATCTAACATTAATTTAAAATTTTTAAAAAATTATCATTTATAAAAATTAACTATAAATAAATAAATAAAAGTCTAATTCTTGATAAAAAAAGAAATATTTTGAGTATGTTAATTAATAAAATAGATAAACTTTATATTGTAAATTGAATTATTTTCGTAATTTTTTATCATCAATATTTTTTTTAAATTTATAATAAAATAATAATAATTTAAAAAATATATATTTAATTTAAAAAAAAATAAATTATGGGTGATTAAATCAAATCAAATCGATATTTTAATTTAAATGATAATTTAATTTAATTTAAAATTTTAAAAATCAAAATGATTGATTTAATTTATTAAAAAACATTATAAACTGATATACCGAACTACTATAGGGGTGCTTGGGTGAAAACGAAATTTTAGGAAATAGAGTTTTAAAAACACCATTTCAAAATAAGCTGGTATGTCTAATTTAATTTTTTTCTATTTTTAAATTTCAAAACGCCATTTTAAATTAATTTGTGAAACATTTTAAAATTTTATTTAATATTTTTTAAATTTTAAAATATCATTTGATGGCCGTGACATCCAAACACCCTCTGTCTTCCCTAAATGGAAAACAGTAGTAGCAGAGAGAGTTAACATAACGCGTATCAATATCATGTAACACGAGGAGGGTGAAGGTTAGTAATTGTGTTTCCAAGTTGGCTAATAAATGGGTCTTATTTGGGTTTTTTTTGGATATTAATTTTATTAGCGAGGTTTAAATTTAAATATGTTTTTTATTTTTTTATAATTTTTTTTTTTTTTTGTGACGATAATTACTGATATTTTAGTTTTTTACAAAGCAGAAGTTGTATTGTATCTACTCTCTACCCCTCAAATGATTCGTCACAACTAATCAATACAAGCTTATTTAGTATATATATATATATATATATATATATATATATATATATATATATATATATATATATAAAAATATTAATAGAGACAGAATATCTAAAAAATTTTTGATGTTTGTCTCTA
>CANXYC012006230.1:0-135956 GCA_948193065.1 Aleurites moluccanus | reverse complement strand
TGGCCAATTTTAGCTACTTAAAAAATTTTAAAAAAATTTTAAAAAATTATATTTTGATAGTGTTTGATGTAATGAATCTATTGATCTATTTTTCATTCTAAACAAAAATCATTTGGACTGCTAAAAATGCATTAGAAATGCGTTAAATCTAAACCGTTAAATATAATATATAAAATTTCTAATGCATTTTTAGTAGTCCAAATGATTTTTGTTTAGAATGAAAGATAGATCAATAGATTCATTGCATCAAGCACTATCAAAATATAATTTTTTAAAATTTTTTTAAAATTTTTTAAATAGCTAAAATCGGCCACATGAGGGGCTACTGTGTAAAAAAATACAGCAGCCCCCATCAACCCCTGGCAAACCTAGTTCCTCTGCCATATTGAATTCACCATCGAAATTCTCCTTTTTTAATACTTCAGTGCTTAAAAAAAAAAAAAAAATTCTCCATACCAATTATAATAATTTCATAAAATATTCAATAATAAAATTTAATGATTTTAATTCTAAAAATAATACGAAATAAAAACATTCACAATTTCTCACATTTAATTTAATGATAATAATATATTTTTTTCATTTAAGAATAAATTTAAATTCGAATCTCATTCTAATTTTTATTGGATATAATATATTTTTATAATTTTTTATTAAATAGTTAATAATACATATTTATCCCTCTATTATATAATACAATAAATTGGTAAAAAATAAAGGATAATATAATATAGCAAAGTCGTTTAAAATTTATTAATAAGCATTGGTTTAGATAGAATCGACTTGAATTATTTAATTAAATGTTTCGAGTTTAAATTTTGAGAATGTAAATAATTTTATTGGGAGTTTTGCCCCGTAAATTGAATTAAATATAGAGAGATTTTTCTATGCCAATTATGATTTTATGACTTTTATATATGGCGTGATTTAGTTGTCAAAATCCATTAAAAAAAAATAAAAATTGAAAAGACAAAGAAGAATAAACAAACATAAGTTGAGCTATCTCTATCATTGCTAAGCATTATCTATGGATGCCTCCTATTTTTTGGAATACAAAGCATATCCTCCAAATAAATAAATGAATAAATTTTCGCTTAAAAAATTCTATAAAGATAAAATTATCTAATTTAAAATTCATAATATATTTTATAAAATTAATAATTTTTTTTATACATAAAAATTTATTAAAAATAAAGGGTGGACATTGAAAATTAATAATAACAATAGTGACAAACCCTTAGGAGATGATTGAACTTTGACCCAACGTAACAGCCCAGCATTAATAGTAATGGACTTGTCCCACATTGATATTTAAAGGAAAAATTAAGTGATTTATAATCCAACTAATTAAAATCTAAATAATTTAGAATAATTATTTTAAATCGGGATTTAGCTATAAAAAAATAATAGATTATTTGAAATCAGTTTCCGAGCTAGTTGTTATATCCAACCCACCCTGATTATAGTAAAAATGTAAATAAATAAAATTCCCAAAGGAAATTAAATATAGAAAATATGAGCACATATAGCGAAATAATGAAATTAAATTCCTTTCACATAAATACACAAAACCCTAATGCTGGGGAGGTTTGAAATGTTTGTGAATGCAACATTTAGACACTGAAAGAAACATGCATATATCTATAATTATTAATTTACAAGAACCTGATAATAATCCTTAAAAATTAAGAATTGTACACAAATCTCTAAAATAACAGAAAAGAAGAAGCCTCACTATTCTTAAATATGTCAACAAACTTGCAATGCCTCCCTAAACCCAATGCTAAAATTTCTACCATGCACACCTTTTTTACCCAATTCAGTGTTCCCTTTCTGCATCATGTCCACAAACTCACTGTAATCTATCCGACCATCCTGTTAAAGAAAAAAAACAAAAACAATACAATCAAAATAATTAGAAACATAAGTTCTTCATCCCTGTTGGTCTATTGGCTTAATCAAATTGCAGGGACAAAAACAAAAATGAGGAAGAAAAAAATTAAGACGGTACAACAATATGAATTGTTTTCAAATTTCAGTATATATTATAATTATAAAAGTTTGAGGGTTACACATATGATATTAGTACTATAAGGCGCAACTTAGCAATTTAACTTTGTTAAATTTTCGATAATAAATCAAATAGCAAATAGAAGGAGGTCAAGTTCGTAAGAAATAAAATAAAATTTTAAAATAATTAAAGTCTAATTATAATTAAAATTTATGACTAACCAATAAATAATTAGATCTTAAATCTATACATATATATTGTTTATAATTTAATCACTTTTCTAATATGAGATTTTTATATCTCAAAACACTCTTTTCCAAATAGTAATTGACATGATATACTATGTTAAATTTATAATGGGTTAAAATATAAATTGAAAGAGGTCAGATCCATAAGTAATAAAATTGAATTTTAAAATGACTAATGTCTAATTATAGTTAAAAATTAGAACTAGTCAATAGATAATTAGACTTTAAACTTACATATTGTTTATAATTTGTTCACTTTTCTACTATGAAATTATTATTTCTGGATAAACTTAATGATTGAAAATATATTTTTTGATGCAGGAGGTAAAAAAATTCGAATATAGAGAATATATTATACTTTAAAAAAAAAAGAGTAAGAAATTACTCACATTATCTTGATCAACTTCTTGTATCATTTGTTCTAGGTGAACATCTTCCATGCCGAATTCGATACAAGCTTGTTGGAGTTCATCTAGAGTGATATAACCACTGCCATCTTTGTCAAAATATGAGAATGCTGCAAATAGATGATCTTCCCTTTCAACTTTGTTCAGATGTAATGTGGCAGCTATGAACTCTCCATAGTCTATCGTCCCACTATTATCAATATCAGCCTGCAATTTCATAACAAAACAATGGGCATCAAAATTATATAATACATACTTACTGTAATAAAATAACAAAACTCTACATATTTTTAATCAATAACCATTAATATCAAGTATGGAATGAGCTTACATTTAATATTTACATTAGTAATAAAAGACTCGAGATATTTTTTAGCATTGATAATGAAACGTTCAAAGCAATAGAAAATAAATATGAGGCTGAAGTTGATGATTATTACCGCCTGCATCAGACAATAAATTTCAGACTCATTGAGAGTAGCACCAAATCTTTTAAGTCCTACTTTGAGTTCTTCAAAAGTAATTTGACCACTACCATCTGTATCTATCATCTTAAACATTTCTGTTAATCCAGCAATTTCTTCTTCAGAGAGTTTCTCAGCAATAACCTGCGGGCAATACATAAGAATTAAATGTTAAGAAAAAGCAATTGAATTTTCTTGGTTAGAATATTACACAAATCTGTGAGTGAAGAGAAATTCAAACATAAGAGATCAAATTTACTTACCCTAAAAGCCATTTTCTTAAGCTTGTTCATTGCAGAAAATTGCTTCAACCGACTTAAGACTGCAGGATCAAGAGGCTTATCAGGAGCTACTCCATCGTCCTGAACCCATGGGTGACCTGTACAAATTGATAATTGATATTAGTTGCTGTTTTGAAAAATATTGATTCGACGTTATTTATGTTTATCTTTTAAGCTAAACTTCACAAGTTCTCAAACAGTTTCAACTTTAATGCCAAACAGGTAATATATGAGCATTAAGATGTGTAATTTTTAGTACTTGTCTTCTTGATACATAATAACTTACATAGAACTTCATGGGCTGTAATTCGCTTTGCGGGGTCCCTGACAAGCATTCTCCTAACTAAATCCTTCGCACTTTCAGAAATATTAGGCCACGGATTTGATGTGAAATCCAATTCACCATGAAGGACCTCATCAAATATGCCTTGCTCAGTTTCTGCAAAATGAAGGTGCGTAGAAAGAAAATGCAAGAACAAAAGGTTATGATTACAAGATCTGAAAAAACATATCAGGTATTTTCGGTACGCCATAATAGAACTATTAACAGACAGAAAATTAACATAACGTAATCAAATGCATTGCTTATAAAATTAAACTATTAACAGAGAAAATTAAGGAACGTCAAGGATTCATACCAGCCCAAAATGGAGGCACCCCACTTAAGAGAATGTAAACCATAGCTCCAGCACTCCAAACATCTGCTTCAGGACCGTATCGCTTTTTTAGAACTTCAGGTGCAACATAGTATGGGCTTCCAACAACATCAGTGAAAATTTCACCTGCAATTAA
Organism: Aleurites moluccanus; assembly: GCA_948193065.1. Classification (NCBI taxonomy): domain Eukaryota; kingdom Viridiplantae; phylum Streptophyta; class Magnoliopsida; order Malpighiales; family Euphorbiaceae; genus Aleurites; species Aleurites moluccanus. The sequence goes on along the minus strand of CANXYC012006230.1, from coordinate 131,753 downwards.
ACACAATTTACGATTAAATATGTCTAACCAAAATACAATAACAAATTGCATGATTTAAACATACCAGGCTTGAAGAAAACTGATAATCCGAAATCAATTGCCTTGAGAGGTGAATCTTCTTCATCATTGATAAATAGAAAATTCTCGGGCTTGAGATCTCTATGCATAACTCCTAAAGAATGACAAGCTTCTATAACGCCAAAAATAGTCCTAGAAAGTTGAGCTGCCTTTCTTTCTGAATAATGTCCTCTCTTAACAATCCTATCGAAAAGTTCACCTCCAGCACACAATTCCATTACAAAATGAACAGCAACAGCATCTTCATAAGCTCCCTTTATTGAAATTACATTAGGATGTCCTGATAAATGATGCATTATCTGAACTTCTCTTCTTACATCTTCTACATCATCTTGTGTTGATAATTTCCTTTTTGCAATGGACTTACAAGCATACTCTTTCCCTGTACCTTTCTCTGTACAAAGAAATGTTGTCCCAAATTGTCCATGTCCAAGCTTTCTACCCAAATTGTAATACTCTTTCAAATGCCCTGTTTTTGTTTTCAATACTGACTCTGCTCTTAGCCCTGCACTCGATAATCTTTTCACATTATGAGGCTTTCTTGGCCTTGGAGCTTCTTGTGGCTTTGGTTTTGGTGGTGGTGCTGCTGGTTCTTGTAGTGATGGTGTTTGTTTAGCCTTCGCCGTGAGTTGTAGTGGCAATGGTGCTTCTTTAGCCTCTTCTTTGGATTGTTGTTGTGATGGTGGTGGCAATGGTGTTTGTTCAATTTCTTCTTTAACTATCTTGATTTGCTCTGGTGGTTTGTTTTGAACTTGCAGCGGAGATTGAGATTCTTGATTTCCTTTAATGGGTTCTTGTTTGGAAGGACTAATCCAGCAATTTGTGCAATCTGTTGATTTTAGCCACCAAATTGAATATGAAGAAGAAGTCCTTGCTCCAATACAAATATTTCCCATTTCGAAACTACAATCTTTTCTTCTTCTTTTCTCTATAAAAAATTTGATGAAACCCCATTTCTTTTCTCCCTAAGGGGTGTTTGTTTTTCAAGTGAACACATCAAATTCAACCCTTCAACTATCCAATTACAAACTCATCAATCCAATAAATACTCCTCCAACTATTAAACAAAACAATTAAATAAATAAATAAAGCCGTTTACTATCTCACAAATATACAAATAAATATTTTCTATCAATAATAAGAAATTTCAATGAAACTCCTCTAATATAGAAACAATCTTTAAAATTTGACAAATTCTACGCTCAATCAACAACTAATGCGAAAAGAAATATAAACAAATGGGTTTTGAAAATATATATATATATATATATATATAATAAAAGAAAACAGAGAGAAACAGAGGATCAAGAAGGGGAGACAGAGTCTACGTTATATTGTGTTAATACAAGATTGGTGTTTACCAAGTGTTTTCTTATAAAAAAAAGGCAATGGGGATTTGGGTTTTGTTAAAGAAATTAATAATTAATAATAATAATATTGAAAGAGTTGCATTTCCCTCATTTTCTTGGCATTGGGAAAGAAAAATGAACAAAAAGAAAGAAAATGATGGAAAATGAAATGTGAGAGAGATGGGCTCGGAAAAAGAGAAACAGGTTTTTCTGTTGGAAAGTTTCAAAACGCGTATGAATTTTTTTTTTCAACAATAACGGTAATTATAATTTTTTTAAAAAAAATAATAATATAACTTTTATTTATTTATTTATAATGAAATTTGGGTGTATGTTTCTGTTGTTTGTGGATGGAGACGAAGAGTTGGGCCTGCGTCGGCCGGTCCTATTCAGTTAATTGTATTTGTAAATGGTATTTTTTAGGTGTAAGAATAGAATAGATAGTATATAGAAAATAATTTTTAAGTTTACAAATGTTATAATGGTGTTGAACTTCGGAAAAATTTAATATAATTCCAACCAAAATAAGTTTGATTTTATAAGAATTTGTTTATTTATAATATAATTATTTTAGTATGCTAAAAAAACAAATACTTTATTTATTTATTTATGTCATATTAGAGTAGTAAACACAAATATAAATATAATAAATATAGGGATATTAGAGTAGTAAATATAAATATAAATATAATAAATATAGGGATGATAATGAGATAAATTTGAAGCGTATTTCACTATTTTTATTTTTAATTTTATATATTTAAAATCTTATTTTATTTTTATCTCATTCTTAATAGATTAAAATTTTCTCACCTCATTTTCATGGATATTTGAGTTTTCAGACGTTCTATAGAGCACCATTTTCTTATATAAAAATTAATGTTTCATTTTATATATTTTATTTTTTCATTATATTTTTGAATTGTATTTAACTTAAAAAAAAGTAAATAAATTAAAATTTTCTCAATAAAAAAATATTTAATTAAATAAAATATAATTTTTTATTGTGAAATTATACTATATAATTGATTTTCGTTGACTATATATCACAATTATATATTATTATATGAAATCAATTATAAAATTAAATACTTATGTGTAATTAATTCGTAATATTAAAATAAAAAATTATTAGATAAATATAATTTTTAAATATATATAACACTGATTAGATAGGAGAATTTAATATCAATTAAATACTTAAATTAAATTAAAAATAAAATAAATAGGGAAGATTTATTCAAAATTTTATTTTGTAATGCAGAAAATTAATTTGAAATTTTAAAATTTGTTATTTTAATCTTGTAAAATTCAAATTAGAACTCTTATAAAGGAGATGGATAGACCATATCTCTAGTTTTGTATTGTAAAGGAAACAAAAAGTGAGCAGGCGCAGTTGTTTGGATATCCAAAAATTGACTTTAAATTGGCTTTTGGTTTCATTATAAAGAATGAACCTGTGGGTGAGTATCAATGGCTTAACCAAACGAGAAATGCGTGGAAATTGAGAACACCCATAGGATAATAACAGATAGAACTATTCAATTTTCATGCCATACCACAGCCATCAACAAATTTGAATTAACAAGCTTTTAGCTTAGGTGAAGTTGAAACGTTCTTAAGATTTCTTTTGGATAAGTGTGTTTTTAAAATAATTGAATATTTAAATATAAAATTAAAGAAAAAAAATATTAAATTCAAATATTTAACCATTTCATACACCGAGTATGCATAATGATTTGACAATAAATCTAAATTTAAATAATCAAGTTTAAATAATCATTGAAATAAAAATATCTATATTTTAATTATAATATAACATTTATATTATATAATATTTTTCTACAATTTCGATTTGTACTAATAGATTAAATTAATAATTTTGATAAATTAACAAAATAATATTTTTCTCAAAATTTTTATATAATTATATGATGTCATTTATATAATAAATTAATAATTTTTCATCATCATACATATAATAAAATATAAATTTTTATTAAAATACGATTTTAAAAATTATTTTAAATCTATATAATTACTCCTTTTTTTTTCTCACTTCCTTTTATTCATATTTATATTTAATTTATCACATATTTTTCTATTTCAATTGATTTAGTTCATATTTTATTGATCATAATTTATTTTGTTTTATTTTAATAATATATATTCAATTGATCAATTATAATTTTTTTTAATTCATTTAATTTATATTAAATTAATTACAAAATTAATAAAATAAGATGAATTTTTAATTAATTAAATTTTTTTATTGAATTATACATATTCTCTCTAAATAAATAAATTATTAATTTATCGATTAATTTATACATTCTTTTAATTAATAAAATTTACGAGTCTCAGTGTATTAATTTATAAAAATTATACTATATAAACACTCTCAAGATTAACTTATAAAATTACCTATTTTGATTTAATAATACTATAATCATCTTGAAAATTTGAAAATTATAATATTATAAATTTTATATGAATCAAGATCTACTATCTATCTATCTAAATAATCAAATAAAATTTCTAGGATTATATGATATTTGAATCTTATTAGTAATATATAAAATCCTATCCCCAGTGCTTAAAAAAAATTAAATAAAAATTTATGTAATTCAGAACAAGCAAGAAATTAAGAGCCATCATGGCAGGTAGCTTATATTCTCGGTTTTAATAGAACTCCTTGCCAATAGAAGATCCCCTTTAAGATCAAACAATTCTATTGAATTGAGTATGATTACATGTATAATAGCATTTATTATATCAAGAATATCAATGAACAAGATTATTGAAATTGCTCAAGGTACCTTTTTAAGTTTTTAAAATCTATTTTTTAATTCAAGATCCCTCTTACTAACTGAAATCAAAGAATTAGTTGATCTGTTACTAACTGGAATAAAAAAAATTACTAGATTTGTTCCGTCCAAAATGAGAATGAATCGATTCCACGGTTATAAATTCATCCCATACCGGAGCAGGCTGGAATAGACTTGCCACCAAATAACAACACTAACTTCTCACCACTCTTACATTATGTTTGAACCAACAACCAAGAAAGAAAGGTGAAGTATTATCATGGTAAATTAATTAACTACAAGCAGCTTCTAGGCAATTAGCTTAATCAAAAGACTGGGACTGGATCCGGAACATGATTTCCATAGCCACCACTGAAAATGTTACGAGATTATATGGCACATATGAAATCAACTCAACTTGTAAATTTTGTTTTCTAAATATAAATGGAAATCATTAGGTAAATCTTATTTCAGTAATCTATATTCCTCTACACATACAATAGGATGAGAACAGCAAATGCCAACATAGGAAGTTCCGTTGCTTAACAAACTGATTCAGACATCTCTGACCAAACCAGAAAGATCAATGCCGCTATAGTCATGCTCCCGTAGTTTAGGAGAGGCTTCTCTTCGACAAGAATCTTCGATGGGTTTGCCTTGCCTCATAGATGGTGAGGGTGATTGATTCTCCTTGTATAATTCCCCAAAAGTGTCAAAAATGCTACTCTTCATCTGTTCAGCTGCTTCAAAGAAACGGTTGATGCCGCCAAAGAACTCACGTTCAATGCCTTCAATATCACTTCGAAGCCCCGGGAAGCCAAATGGAGAGTCATCAAATTTGTTAGAAGACCCATTAACCACCAGGTCTGTGACATCTTCTTCAGTGTACTCCTTGTTGGACTTCAGCACTTCAACAGGCCTAATTGAAGCAACAATATATAAAGAGAACTTAAAATAGAAAGCAAGAGAAGTGTCCCTCAAATACACACACTCGATCTTGGGGAAAACTGAAAAATTATGAACAGGCACAAAAAATGGGCAAGGCAACAATTAAGCTGTCAATTAATATGTATATATTTAAGGGTGTTAATACAGATGTAGTTATCAGAACAACTCCTCAAACACCACTCATATCCAAATGAATTAAGAGTTTGACAACGGAACATGACTTGAATAGGACACTAGAAAAGGGTACATTCCCACAAGAATTTCAATGACAAATCTAAACAATGTTTTACCATTTTACCAGCAATTCAAGTAATAAAATTACAATCAGCAACGGCAATTTCAGAATCCTATTGCTAAGCAAAATTCTCGAGTGGAGTAGTAAAAAATAACTTCAGTGAGAAGTTTGACTGAAATGATGAAATGAAGATATAGAAACTAATGTTGCAATAAATACTCTTGAAAACATAACAAAAGTCATGAAACAAATATCAGACACCAAATCTTTGAACCTAATAGGTTTACCTCATCACAGAAGCTGTGATTACCTGAGAACAATTCAAAAAAAATTTATTTACCCACTCATTTCAAGCTTTTAACTTCCTCCAAGATTCACCCATAGCAAGCATTAGCTAAATTCAAGAAAGAAAAACCCCAACCATTACAAGTCTACAATCACTTTTGTTCATCATTAATTTCATACTCAACTCAATCAGACCCTAGTAAGCCAGATGTTTGTTCACCATTTTTGCTGAATATTTCTGAATGGACTTGTAATATGCTATATGTACAATCTCCCAAACGTGTCATGAACTTTACCCCTTTATCTTACTAGTTGCAGCCATTTCACCTCAAAAAAATGCAGCACTACCCTTCTATTGTAGAGAAAACATCCAAAAACCCAAAGCCTTTATTTCGTCAGACGATAATAAATGATCCAAATAAAGCACTTGGCATCAACTATATATTGCAGAACCAGACATAAAACTGAAACCTAGCTACATTAGGAATTAGTCCTTGGATCTTGATATTAGGCTATATTTGGTATATACAGTAACTGAATGTAATCAAATAAAGAATTTAAAACAAACAATGAACTAAACATTCGTGTAATCATATCAAATTACATTCAATTACATCATACAATATACCATTAAATTATAATAATTCATTGCTACTTTCAAAATAAAACCTAGCTATTAAATTATGGAATTAAATGTTGAACTGAAACAAAAAAAAGAAAAGAAAATCGAGAAAAACAAGAAAAATAACTTACTCTCCAAGGCAATCTCTGAGAACCTCCTCAGTTTTCTCGCACTTTCTAATGAACTTTCCAGGCTCTACCTCCTCTGTCTTGCACTGTGACTTCACCACCTTCCTGGTGGAGCATACTTTACCAGAAGAATCAGAATTAGGGCTTTTACGATATTCGCTAATTTCACCGCCAGCCGACGATGCATTGCGGTCGTCTGGCTCATCGTCTCTCCAAATCCACCCCATTTTTTTTTTTTGTATTAAGCTTCTCGCAAAATCGTTTTTGCTTTTCGGTTTGGGCGGTAAGTTTCCTTTTTCTTATTCTCTACACTTGAATCGCACGGTAAATGATAAGTTGACTGAAGCGTCGTAGCAGTTCTTGTCTTCTGGTTTTTTATCCTCACCGTACACGTGGCCGAACTGATTAAACGACACAATGAAGAGTTGTCATAAAACGACAAGAGTAGTCTCTAGAAAGAAACTAGAAACAATGAGAGGAATTTTCATTAAAATAAAATAATTATAATCTTATAAACTTTGTAGACATTATTATTAAGTTGCATATATAATGTTTCAGAGGATATAATTGTAAATTTAATATATATTAATTTGGATAAAAATATTATTATTTTTTTCTTATTTTAAAACCCCTCCATTTTCACTCCAAAGAAAAGAAGCAAGGCAGAGTTTCTTTAATTTCATCTGTTTTCATTCTAACAAGCATAACATACACAAGACATACCGAAAAATTGGAATAAGTTATGTTAAAAACTTGCGTTTACTTCTTAAAGCAAACTTCTGTTGTAGTACAGTCTGAGCTAAATCATGTTTACCTTCTCTGTTTAACCCATAAAAAACAGTTCTAAAATTAACAGTACTTGGAACAATCCCATCATCCAACATTTCTGATATAAGCTGCAAGGCTTCTTCAGATTTACCTGCTCTACACAGACAACTAATGAACATAGAGTAAGTCTTGAAATCAGGTGAAGGCCCTTTCAGTTTCAGATGATTGAACACATTCCAAGCATCACCAATTTTTTCCATGTTCATGTATCCACGAATCAATGCAGAATATGTAACAATCGTAGGCTCACAGCCCTCCTGTTGCATTTTTTTGAAAGTTTCTATAGCTTTTTCCATCTGTTTCTCCTTAAAGAAATGAACTATTAAGGAGGTGTACACATGAACAGATGGATGAATGCCTGCCTGTTTCATGGAATCTACCTTAGCTAATGCCTCTTCTTGCCGTCCCTTTCGTAGGAATCCATGAACAATGGTTGCATAAGTATATTGATCTAATGTAGCTCGTTGTGCCCCAACCTCATCTAACAATGATAAAGCTTCTTCCAATCTTCCTGCTCGACAAAGAGCCCTGATGTGCAAGGAATAACTAAGGGGAATTGTGAAACCAACTTTACAAATCGAATCTGCACTCTTTCTGGCTTCTAATAGTTTACCAGCTTCACATAAACAACAGAGATAAGTTTCAACCACTTCTCTGTCGGGGATAATTTCTGCATGAATCATCTCCTGGAAAATTTTAATGGCTTCATCAATCTTCCTACCTTTTGTCCCACAAAGACTGATGATCAAATATTTGTAGGTACTGCTTGTTGGTTTGCAACCATTATCTTTCATCTCATTGAAAATCTTTAGAGCAATCTCTGTTAGACCTGTTCGACCATACTGCATTATCATGATTGACCATGTGTCTGGTGTTATTAAGCGGTCCTTTCTTCTCATCTCATAGAAAAGGCTTCTCATGTGCTTGAAATCTTTTCCACGTCCTGCAATTTTCAAAGCCATGTTGTATGTTTCAGTAGTGTGGCGATAGCCAGTTTGCTTTCCTACCCATGAAAAGAAATGTAATGCAGCATTGCCACGAATGCTGCAATTTCGCAATATCTCCACAACCAGTTCTGGTGTGAACTGAACAGCGCATTTCTCCAAAGCTTCTTGCATGATCCAACAACTGTCAGAGGATGATAATATCTGACAAATTTCTTGCAAATCCTGCTCATTGTAACCCTTTGAATGTGGCTTCAACAAGTGACAATCTATCCTTCTTTGCTCTGATGGGTTATGATTCTGTTCCACCTGCAGCTCCTGTTCCCCAGAAACCTCGTCTTGTAGAGACTGGAGTTTATGAATTCTTTGCATCTGCTTCACTTTTTGAATGTTGTCCATCTCTCCATTCTTCTCCATACAAGCCATAACCCACTTGAAAATTTTGTCATGAATGAAAATTTTGGAACTCTGCATTTTGTACAAAACCTTTAAAATCTCATATGTTCTTGAAACTTTACAGAGCTCCTTAATGAATATGGAATAAGATTTCCAAGTGGGATTAATTCCCTTATCCTCCATGGTATTGAATGTCTTCCAGGCTTCCGATATATGGTTCTGGCGAACATGGCCTGCAACAACTGCCATGATTGCTACACGATCTGTCTTAATTCCTCTTTCCAGCATCTCAATGTATAGCTCAAAGCCTTTTTGATACTGATTGAAATTGAACAGGTGTTGCATTAGCTGAGTATAAGTGGAAGTAGTTGGTTGGTGTCCAGATTCTTTCATGCTTTGAAACTGCTCAAGTGCCTTAGAAAGCTCTTTTCTCCTCAAGTACCCATTGATGATAATCCCATAAACCTTTGCATCAACAAAATTTCTTTTCTTCATAATTTCAACAACTTCCATTGCATCTGCTATCCTACCAGCCCTGCAAAGTCCCTTCACTAAGGTCTCAAAATATTCATAGTCAAGTGGTATCTCTTTATTCTTGAGGTCACGAATCAATGCTAAAGCTTCTCTAATTCTCCCAGCCACACAAAAACTCTTCAGCATATGAACATGAACATCAGGTTCTGGGATCTGGGAAAGCCTAATCATGTCATCTGCAATCAAGTTAACAGCACCAACGTCTCCCGACTTTGCCAAGCTAGCCAATAAGATCTTATGTGAACTTAAATCCAGTCTCATATCCTTTTGGATCATCTCCTTATAAAGTTCCAATGCAATCTCCCCTTTTCCAGCATTACAAAGAAAATGCACAGTCATTTTGTAAATTTTTTCATCAGGTTCACACCCAGATTTCTTCATCTTCTCAAAGAACAACAAAGCTTTGCCAATCTGTTTCACCTTCCCAAACTGTGAGATAAGAATTGTCCAAGTTTTAATATCCTTCTTGCACAAGTTCTTTTCCATTTCCTCTGCCAAATCATCCACCACCTTAAATTCCTTCGCTTCCCCAGCTATATATATCATGGTATTGTAAGTCTTGGTCGTATGACAAAACCCATCTTTCATCTTCACCCAATTGAAAAACCTAAAAGCTAAATGTGGCACTTTAAAGCATCTTTTTAATACTTTCTCAACAATCTCCGGTTCAAACTGAAACCTCAAACTCTCTAATCTCTCCTCCACTGAAACTGCGCCATGTTCTCCACGTAAAATCCCAGTAATTTCATGAACTACAGGGCTAACATCAATTAAATCCAAACCTCTCATCTGGGTATCTTCCGAAGTCGATAAAGTCTCCTTCACTTGCAACACATTGTTCAGCTCGACATTTCCACGAACACCTTGTGTGTGAGGCTTTAATTCTTCATTTAACTCATCACTTCTCCAAATTTTCTCTTTCGATATTAAGATCACAGATGGGGTTTTATCAGGAATTACATCATGATCTCCTAAAATCTCAGTAATCTCCTTGAAGAGCGAATTGATAGTACTATTTTCTGCTTGGGGTTGCCATTGGGGTTGTTTGGTTTCTTTCGAATGAGAAAGTTTAGAGGATTTAGAGAGGCTTGAAAAGCGGGAAATCTGATGTGTGGAGAAATGAGATCTAAACAGCTTATAGCTTGAGCTTGAACACAAGATTTGGAGTCTGATTATAAGACTCATCAGCTCAGGAACTTGGTTTATTTTGAAATAGAAGAAACCAGTACCAGAGTATCTTATAAACGTCATGCCGTCTCCATTACATGTGTTTTTTTTTTCAGTGTAAATTAAATTATAGTGATTTAATCATTCCAAATAATATACAGATTAATATATGCCAAACTTTTCATCCATGGTGAAGGTACTGCTCGAATTTTTATTTCTATATTTTAAGCTCTAATTATGTATTTTCTATCAGTCATTGGGTATAATATTGTTAAAATATGATGTTTGATCATTCATTCAACATTTAAAATTAAAATTTTTTATATTTTTTAATTTAAATTATTAGATAATATTAATTTACCTGTTTAAATTAAAATTTTAAACTTAAAATGTACTAAATGCAACAAGTCATAGACTTCTAAACTATTTTACCTAATACTTGACACAGAGAAATCATATAATCTCTTATTATAAGTTTTAAATATTAGAAAAAGGTTTTAACATCAACTTCAAAGAAATTGCAATAAATATAAAATTATTATCTAAGAAATGGTTTTTTTTTTTTTTTTTAGCATTAGATTGAAAAAAATCAATTATAAATCTATTACTCAAGAAAATATACATTTCTATGACTTGATAAAAGAGAAATACAAAGTTTCCTTTTTTCTATGATTCAATTTTCAAAAAGAATTTCTTAAGATTACACAATCAAATCCAAAAACAAACTGAGAAAATGAACTAGAGGGAAAAAAAAAATTCTACTGAACCAGAAACAAATGTGGCTACAATAGGATAAGTTTATACATTATTTGTCATCCTATGTTATTTGAAAACAAATAGGAAATTCATGTTCGATACTATACTCTAGCTGGCAATCTTGAACAGGTCCTACACCAACTTCTGCCTGGAAAACAATAACAGGAAACAAGCAAATAATGATCAAAATCCTGCAAACTGGCAACGGCATCACTTACCAAAGCAACTTCCACCACAATTTTCACCTCAATATATAGGATATAGAGGATGCTGATTTGTATTCCCACGACAAAATAATTATAATAATATTAATTCAGTGAAGCACAGTAAATAACATTCCCAACATCCAAGTACAGTAAAACCTCTATAAATTAATAACATTTGGACCAGTAAATTCTATTAATTAATCGATAAATTAATAATTTATTAATTTAAAAAAGTATTTACAATTCAACAAATAAATTTAATCAACTAAAAAATCAGTGTTTTACCCAATTTTGTAATAAATTCAATGAGTTAAATGAATTGAAAAAAAAATGTGATAAATTGAATATAAATTAATTAAAATGAAACAAAAAAATATATTATTAATTAAATATGAATTAAATAAATTAAACAGAAAAATATATATAAATTGAATATTAATTAAATGAAAGGTACAAAAAAATATGAGTATAATTGTTTAAATTTAAAATAATTTTTATATAAATCATTTCAAATGATCTCTTATATTTTTCATAATTACAATGACTTCCTATCTAAAAGGTATTCAAAAATCAATCATAATAGATGAGATACGTAAAATATTATGTGAGTATAGTAAAAAGTATTCCACATGATTAAAAAAGAAATGTAATGATGAATTTTTGACGGATTTCACTTGAAAGTTAATTAAAGTATAATATCAAATACACTCAAGCGAAATTAGATATTAGAACACGCTTAATACATCAATAACACTTCAAAAGTTTTTATTGAAATTCGAGAGTTCAACTCTATAACATCTAGATTCAATAAGAAAAATTAGAGATAAGATCCAACTATATTTAAATTTCAAGAAAAAATAAGTAACAATAAACTCATATTTTAATAAAATATCATAGTCTATTATATATAGAATGTTGTTAAATTATTAATAACAAATTATTAATTTATAATATAAATGAGACCATGTAATTATGTATGAATTTTTAGAAAAATATTATCTTATTAATTTATTGAAATTATTAATTTAATCCACTGGCTCAAGTCGGGACCGGAAAAAATTATTATATAATAAAAGTTATTAATTTATCGAGTATTAATTTATAAAGATTTTAATGTATTTGAGGGAAAAGAAGCCGATTGAGAAAAGTAGATGTGAACATCTGATAGGATTATAAACAAACAAATTGATTATTGTGAAAATGTGCTCATTCAGTGTCTAAAAGTAGATCACAATGAAATCCAGAATCAAAGTCCATATGCATGCACATTACTGTATTCAACTGAGCAGACTTTAATGACTTCACATAAGGAGAATACTATAGTCCACACTCCACATAGGAAACAAACCGCATGTTCAGATTATTGGCATCCTGTCCTGACTATTCCTCAAACTGGGAATAGCAACACAGGTCCAAATGAAAAATAACTAATTTAAATGTAATCATACATGTAAAGTCCAGTATGACAGTATGAATGACAATCTCAAGTAACTAGGTTAGCTAATTCATATAAATCCATTAAAAAATACTTTCTTTTTCTCTATAAAAGTAAAATATAAATACCTGACACTGATCAGCTGCGAATACTCTAGTATCACTTGCCCAACTTCCAAAATCAGCTCAGACCATCGAGAGCCTGAAAATGGTTAGTAAAGATTGATCATAGACATTCTAATAGTTATTAAACATACAGATTTGGCTTGCAGGAGAAAGAACCAAACTTATTTTCACCTTTTTCCTTTCCTTTTAAGGGTGAGTAAAAATTTAAACTCAAATTCATACTGCAAAACATGCCAACTTTCAGAGCATCTGAATTTTCATATATCCCTTTTAAAATAATTGAGCCAACAGTTTCAGAAATTCACAAAATATTCTGCATTCAAGATAATTTGTATTACACAGTAAGCTTGGAAGTTGATTCAATCTGCTTTGTATTAGTTAAGCAATGAAATGGAAATCTCACATTCCATTCTCATCATACGTCAATGTGGAGCCCTTTAGCGAACAGTATTCAGCGTTACAGAATTTGTAAACATACAGAATGTCATCTCAAGCTGCTTAACTTATTCTCTGAAATTAGAGAATGTAAAACTTCAGCTATCAAAAATACATCCTACAGTGAGATCAATATTTTATGCTGTTCTTTAAGAAAGTTGATTTATTCACCACAAAAAACTAAGCCACATAAAAGACCTCATTTTAATTGCACACGGCAACATTATATTGAAGAAAGAAGAATTCTTCCTAGTATCTACATGCTACAACTATTTTCTCTCACTACTCATTTTTTCCTATTATAATGCTTGATAAAAAAAAATACTTGGGAAGAGTGTCTTGACTACCTTCCTAAAGCCTCTTCACAATTTCTTCATTTACACGATCATAGTATGTCATTCTCTGAATACAAGTAATAGCCTCTTCAAACTTCCGGCTTTGAAAAACATTAGCAAAGGAATTAGTCCAATGTTGCAATTTTTCTCTCATCTGTACAAACAAAAACCACAAAAGAAAAAACAAATCCGTATATGTTATAAAAGGTTATTTATCATCAATGAGCCTTTGGCTCAATTATATTGTTGCAAGTTCAAACCCCAATCGGAGCCAAACCAACAAAAACAAAAGGTTTTAATTGCCGCATGGCACACCCGCAAAGAAATTGAGGCCTGGATGATTTTGACAGTCTTATTTAAAACTCTTAAAGTAGCCATCATTACCCACTAATTCTACTAGTCTCTGAAAAAGATAAAAAGAAAAGAAAAGGAGATGATGGTTTATAAAGCTCAACCAAAGTCCAGGTTATCCAGCAGGAACTTATAGTAATACTCAGCAGTCAGCCCACATTCTAGCTTGCGAACCATATACAGGAAACAACTCCACCCAACTCTTCCTTTAATATGCATATCTTTGATATTGAATACTTATATGCTCCAAGAAAGAGTCGTACCTGAGATTGAATCTCAGTTAAAGCCTTAGAGTCAGGTGCCTCTTCAACTGCTTCTCTAATTTCCATAATCTGCATATTTAGAAATTAAGGAAAATAAAAGATTAGAGTTCCTTCTTTTGGCAAGGTGAAAAGTACCCAGGGGAATGTGGGGAGTTGATTCCTTGCACTAATGCATGCAAGATATCTATGCAAGTTTAGGAATTCAAGGCAAAAACAAAATGCCAACTCAAATATTACTATAAGAAGATCAATTTTATTTCTGAAAAACAGGAATCATGCTTAAAATAGCAACGAGAAACAATTTCTGAAAGAGGAAAAGCTGTCTCACTATACTTTTGTCCTCCACAACCATCACACCGCTACACCACAAGCGCAATCTCCACTGCCACAACAGCCATGACCCCACAAAATATAAATTGGCCATTTGAAGTTTCATAAGATAATTTTGATAATCCCGAAGACATACTGGTGTTCCAACACCCACCACTACTTTTTCACAAAAGAATACAAGAGCAGAAGACGAGAAACAAAAATAACTTCAATGCTATCATAGTTCTTGTGATCTAAGGAAACAAGAAGTTAAAGGAAGCTTTGATTTACAGAGCAGCTTATTTTTATGCATACATTTCATTTGGATTTAGGCCATATTAAACTATTGTAACTTACCTCAGCTAACAATTGTGGCTCTGAAATGGTTTCTTCTTCATTAACATCTATTCCTTCAAGCTTTAGCTGAAAAAGACACAAGAATTGATCCAATGAATATTTTTAAAAAGGATGACTAACATCAAGATAATTGAGAGAAAGCAAATAAGTAGAAAACAGGCACTGATGGATAGTATAATAAAGAAAATTCATCTAGAAATCTACAGAATGACAGGGCCATAAAGCAGAGTGAACTAATTGCCCAGCTACATCAAATATCAAAACTACCAAGGTCTATTCATTGTCCAGTGCATTATACATTTCTTTAACATCTGCATCTCCGTAAACCCAATCCCTTCTGCAACCCATCTACTATTTATTCGAAATTAAGTAAACACCTAGGAAGGTCATTATTCTTTGCAATGATATTCAATAAATCAAATGCAACATTAAAGTTAGTGTTGCAGCCATTCCACAAATCCAAACTAAATCAGGGTAAAAATCAGCATTCAAACAACTGGATTGTGAAATCTTAAACACCCATCATATTAAAAATTTCAGTCCTTTAACATAACTAAGAATAAATAAATTGCTAAACCAGGATTTTGTTCAAAGACCCAGAATTGAAATGAAAAGAAAAAGCACAAAGGTCAATAAGCTCACTGTAAAAAAAAAAGACACGTGAAGTGAAAAAAAAAAAAGAAAAAGAAAAATGCTTTACAATGTATATGGCCCTTAACCGCGGATTGCTAAGCGTTCTGTACGCATCTATAACCCGAGCAGACTGTTCCGCTGCAAACTCTCTCTCTTTCTAAAGCAAAACAAACCCATTAACAATACACAAAATATATTTATATATATATGAACAAACCTATTAACAATCCACACAACTGAACCTCAGATTTCGAATGAACTAAATCAGGATGCAATTTTTTCTGCCAGTCTTTGTACTTTCCCTCCAAATTCTCATCCTTTATATCATACTTCTTCTCCCTGCTTAATTTCATAAAAAATGTTACACATTATTAAGCTTTTCAAGCTCAAATTTCTTTAATTGAGCAGGAAAAAAAAAAGAAAGAATTTGAATTAAAATATTTACAGTCCAAATATCTGAAAGTAATCGATAGATTGATCAACGGGCTGGATGGTTCGACACGACTCGCAAAACAGAAACGGAGATCGTTGAGGCTGGGCATTGCAGTTCCAGCAACTAGAATTAGCTTTTCTTGAAGATTCTGAGCATAAATTTTTCCAGTAAAATTTGAAAGAATTCCCGAGAAAGTGGGTTTTATCAGTGCTAACGAAAAACCTAGAATTTTCTAGGTTTGAGAACGAAGAGTAGATTTGTGGAGTGAAGAAAGAATGATCTGATATTAAACGACATGCCATTGAAGAAACGCCTCTGCGTCGAAGAATTGTACAGAGCGCCTTCGTTCTCAACATCTTTTTTATGTTGTGTTTTCGGAAACTATGGAACTTGTGTTTTGATTCACGCCTCATGAATTTTTCTTTTTCTTAATAAATCATACAATTTTTGTCTTATCAGGGGAATTTATGTTTTTAATTTTAAATAAATCATATATTTATTATTTATATATATTAAAAATATAAATATAATATATATAACTAAAATTAAATAATGGCATAAATAAAAAAATTATGATAATATTATATCAGCATTATAATGTCTAATATAAATTAATATCCAACATAATTTTAAAAGAAATTAAATTATTTCTAACATATATTATATTTAATTATCATAATTAATAGTATTTTCAATTTAACTTTAATATAATTAATTAATTAATAAAAAAAATAACGATGAAAAATCTACTATTATTTTCAATTGTTTAATGAGATATGATTACTATTATATTAAATATATGAATAAACACTCCAATTATTTTCATTATACTCTAATATTTATATTCATTTCATGTATATAAAATAATAAAATAATAATTAATTATATTATTATTAATTATTTTTTTATGATCTAAAATTAAAATAAATAGTGAATATATTTTTTTTATATTTTTATATGGATTGAAAATTAAATAATAATATATTATTATACTTAATTAATTATAATATTATACAAATTAATTGATAAAAAACATAGAAACATATAAAACTCGTGATCAAGTTATCGGGTTGAAGGAGTTATTGTGTATTTTTACACAATAGCTTCTCATATATCACATTTTAGATATTTAAAAAATTTATAAATATATATATATATATATATTAAAAAGAGAAAGACTTTATTCAAACATATTCTTTATTTTTTATATTGTTCAATTACATACTTAAATATATATTAGAATTAATTATGCTTGTTTGGATATAAGAAATTAACTTTTTATTTTTTTTTCATATTTGTTTTTTAATTTTTTTTACTTTTATCCTTTTAACTCAAAATCTTTATAGATAACCCTTTAATTTCATAATTTTTTTTTAATCTTACAACTATAATTTTTATTTTTATTTTTATATTTATCCTCCAAAATTTTTATTTTTCCATATTTTTTCTTAAATTTTTATTTTTACCTTATTATCTTTAAAAAAATTTATACTTAGATTTTTATATTTATATATAACCCTATAAAAAAAATAATCTTGTAAATTTTTGTCTCCCTTCATCTAAACTTATGAATCCGTCAATGATAAGGTATACAAAGTACAAACAATTATTCTATACGTTATTTAACATATTTGCCGAACCTAAAGCAATGCAAAAGTACAAAGATTTATCGTAAAATCTTCACAAAAGGAAATGTGTGTGTAATTATATATATATATATATATATATAATGGTACAACATACAACATTAATCAATATGAAAAAGTAATTTCTATTTGAAGTCCTTTTGAAAGATGAGATAATATTGGCATCTTGGCATCTCGACTCGCCTCCACTTCTTCTGTCTCAAGGTATAAACTTACCTATGATTGAGACCAAAGCAACACAACACAAGGTTTTTCTGCTGACTCAATTTCTTCTTTTCCTTGAAACTATTTCCATGGATGCCATTTACCTCAATATTCATTTGTTTATCATCTCCCAACGTTAGGTCCACAATTGGTAGGTCTGCAATCCCATCTTTGGAAAAACGCAACACCTGGTTATTTTCACTAGGACTTGAAAGATGTTGTTCTGGTGATGATGGTGCTATCTTGTTATGGTTGACTTCCCTCGTGTAAGAATTTGATCCTGCGCGCCTGCTAAATAAGATGAAACATTAATCAAATTACATTATGAGAAAAACAATTTTCCATGAGCTTTTTTCTAGGAGGGAGTAAATGAAAGAAAATGCTTCAAGGCCTCATTCTTGAGCATTTCCACCATAAAAGCAATTCAACCATTCTCCTCTAAAATGAAAAGAAAATTAAAAAGAGATGCAGTGAATATTCAATATAGTCAACCAGGAGGAGTAGAGTATGAGCTTCTTTTCTTTTTCATTTCTAATTAAGAGAGGAGAGGAGATATAATTTGTTACAAGAAAAAAATCATAGGCTAAACAATGATATTGAAAAGAAAGAAAGTGGAGAACAAAATGAAAATGGAGAAGAAAAAAAAACATTATGATTGAGATATAAAATACTTGGGATCATGGAATTCTTATAATCAGAATTATTATCAGTACTATGATTATGACAGGATTATGTTTTAAGTACCTGAGATCACAATTGCTGGAGCTATTCCTGGATTCATGTGAAGTCCTCTCCACAATTTTTCCTTTTTCAGCTATTTCAACAGAGACCTCAGTATCTGAAGATAATCCACCATCTTCTGCTGAAGTTAAATCCTTTTCTGCATCATTTTGTAGATTTGGAATCTCATTGCCAGTAAAGCCAGAAGAAAACCTTGCTAGACTATCAATTCCACATTCCCGGACCAATGAAATGGCCTTCTCCAGAGTTGCTAAAGCTCGTTCCACCTCAGGACTAAGAAGAACATTTGTTTTATAGTTCACAGGACTCGTGTGTGCAACTGTATTTGTTAAGGGTTGACCCATACTTTTGTCACCATTCTCTAAGTCTACACTATCATCATTCTCTTCTTCCTCAATTTCACCAAAAGCTTTCCTGTCTATACTCTCTGCATTATTTGGCAAAATTTCAATTACATGGTCATTCCCATCCGTAGCCTGTGCAGTATCTGTTGCCTGTTCTGGGCTGTTAGTTCCATCCTTCAATTGTCTCCTTTCCTCACTCTCATCTTCTTCAATCTCACAAAAACCTTTCTTGTCTGTAACTTGGGAATTCTCTAACTTAGATTCACTTGCGCCCTCACCTCCATGAACACTCTGTTCCATATCTCCCAAGTTTTTCTGCGCATCTTTCAGAGGATGCTCTTGTAGTGGAAGGCAAACATCACTCTCTATTTCTTTCCCTTCCATAGTAACATTTGGCTCATCAATGGAATAAAGAAACTCGCGTATTCGAGCATACATTGGATCTTCCAAAACTTTGCTGTAATCTTCATCGTAGCTGGACACTGAAGCCACTGCCTGAACCAGTTTAGAGATTGGTTGTCATTGAAAACAGTTGAACAATGAACATACATATATAAACATGAGAATGCAAGCATGGATACCCATGCAAGAATCATCAGATGCAGAAACCTAATCAACATATTGGAAGGAAACGTCTGTAGATCCCAATACGCCTTTTGTTTCATACTGTTACATATATGTAGGACAAAAGGTAGAAAATCCAAAGCCCACTGCTCCCATTGCAACTTGAACATAAGACTGCCTCTAAAGGAGCTATTTTACATGGTTTGAGAAGATCCTTAAACCTTTAAAGGGCTGAATGAGTTGGCCCACTAAGTTGCAGTGTCTTGTGCAAAAGAATGATCTCAAAACAAATAAAGGAAGAGCATCAGATGGGAAAAGTACAACCTTTTGATAGAGTCTGAAACCACTGCCAATAAGCTGCCTCGAGATAAAGTTTATAAGGAATGGAGGGACAAAGTCCAGCTTCAAATCCACAGTTGCAATAGTCCTACAAAATTTTACAGTGTTCAACGCTTTATAACAACTCAACTCAGCACAGCTTTAATCCCAAAATTAATTACGGTTGGCTATATGGATTTTTTGTTTTCACTTTAGATAATACTGGGCGATGTCTTCTGACAAAGCTTTATAACAAAGAAGGTAAAAAAAGAAATATCACAAGTTATTGGCTGACAGATTCCCTCTTTCAACTTATTTACATTTTCCTTCTGATTAGCCGATCTTCTTCATTGAAGCATAAGACCAAACCACCAAAAAGGAAAATGTCAAAGGCTGGTTTTGTGTTAAATGTTAAGAAGGTAAATTGCATAATCATTCAGGTCCTACCGCCAGATAACCACCCTACAGGCAATTCATATTGAATCGAAATGGATGTGTACAGTCGTAGATTATCAACCTGCAGACCACTTAAATGTTCCTAATTCAAGATTTTTCTTACTCTGCACATCCAATCAATTAGATTTACCATGGTACCAAAACCTCTTTCCTGGACAGTCTTCTGATTCAACTAGCATCAACTGAAAACCAATTCAGATTGGACTACAAAATTCAGACACCTTTTTTGGACACAGATTTGCAATACATGCAAATAATAAGCTTTTATGAAGACAAAATCTGTATAAAACTTCAAGTCATGTTCTAAGGTAGATAATTCCAGTAATGAACAGCATAGTGATACAAGGATTACATTCAAGAAAATAAGAGCAGGGTTAATCCTCCAATCAGGTTACAGCTAACTAACTAGGATTCTGAAATATCTGAAATGGAATCCAACAGTTGAAACAAAGGTATCCAATAAACGAATGCAAAGATTATATCTTGCTAGCAGCTTCATAACAAGCATCAAGGTTTTATATTCTGGACTGTTACTTATTAACTGTCCAGTTTGTCGAGGTTGTGCATCATTCTCAGTGAACTCAGTCATCAAACGCTCATTGAAAATAAAAGTTGCAAAAATGCAGTACTAGAACAGATCTTAAAAATCCAGCAGTTATACAGCATCTCTTTCATTTCAAGTAATTCAGAATTGTCCATCATGCATTCATTATTGTTAATTACAAGCTATCAAACTATTCCGGGTTCATTTTCATCTGGTTATTAGCACAGAAAGGCTGCACAATTCACCTTGTATCTTGTTCATGGTCTAACTGATTGGATAATAGCTTTTTGTGAGGAATTTTCTCTCCTTTAACACTGGAACATAAGTGCTTGTTTTGAAAAGATTAAGGATGGATATGAGCTAATGCAATAAAGAAAGGAGAAAGGAACAAGAGCTTCAGAGGGTTGCCATGTGCACCAGTTGATTACGTCAGTAAGAGAAAATGAATAACTCGAGTATAATATGGGTGAAAGGGCAAAAGGCAAACCAAAAGTAATTAGTTTGAAATCTAAACAAGATTTTGTTTTTAAATAACAACACTGACACTTTGTTTTGATGGAAGGGGGGGAATTGAAAAGAAAAGAATTGAAATTCAACTTCTTTCCTTTGAGAGGAATAAGGGAAAGTCAGCGAAGTTGGACTTCCCAATTTCTTTAAAAGGTCACTTTTTGGACACCAAGGGAAATGGGAGGAAGTAGTTTAAATTAAACTTTAATTTATTAATTTATCCCTCATATACTAGCAAGCAAAAAGCACTTAATAAGGGTATAATAATAAATTAAAATTTAATTTCTTTCCTTTCAAATGAGTCATCCAATCAATAGAATAGAATTTAATTTCACTTCTCTTCTTTTCTTTTCCTTTCTTTCATAAAATTTCTTTTCTTTTCATTGCATCTTTTGATACCCAAACTAAGTGTGATAATATTGTATTAAACAAGACAGAACGGAAATGGAAGATTAATAACCATGATTGTCAAAATCGGACCGGACCTATAGGTCGAATCGGAAAAACCGAGAATCATATCTAGAATCAGTCCGGTCAGCTCCCATTTACTTGTCCCCCAAAAATCGGTTAAAAAACTAATGAACCGATTTACCGGACCGGTTTTTTCGGTTCGAGCGGGTCAACTTTTTTTTTAATTTTTTTAAATTTTTAAATTTTTTATTTTTTATTTTTGATTAAAATGGCGCCGTTTTTATTTGAATTAAAAAAAATTAAGAGAATTTCAATAATTTCGTTTCAATTTTACCCGATACCAAAATCATGACTCTATTGTTTGCAATATCCATAACTTACTATATATATAGCTTTTGACTTAAAATAATTGGATTGACACCATAAAAAATATGGTCTTATATAAATTCTTGATTTAGCCATAATTGCATTATATTTATTTTCATCATATATAATAAATATCAAATTATATATACATATATATGTATACCGGTTTTTTTCGGTTTAAGCAGTTCGACCCTCTGCCTTCATCGGTTCTTTAACCGATCCAATTCTAAAAACATTATTAATAACAGTTTATGACCATAATTATATTAGGATTAAGATTTAGTAGATTCAAGCACAGTAGAAGTTTATACAAAAATCTTCATAAGTTCTCCTCTTATGGAACTCAAGGTATTTGCATATAAGTTGCACAGAAAGTACATGATAGGACCAATAACAACAACTCACCGAAAGTAACTTCTTTCTGAGGTCACTTTTTGTATGGCAAAGCCTCCTACTGTGTCAATCCTTACCACGTCCTTCACTTCAGGGATCCCATCCCTAGTGAATCCATGGGTATTTTTTTCAACCCTCTCCATGTCTGAGATCTGAAAGCAATCTTGTAATGAAGTTTTTCTTGTTTAGGTTTGATCTAAGATTAGCTGGATTTCCAAAAGAAAAGGCTAGAAAAGATATTGAAAATGAAACAGTGATGAATTTCACCAATTTAAGAGACTAACCGTGTTTAAAAGAACAACAACCAGACCATCTTTGAGGTATTCAAAAAAGGTATAGTGAACTACTGCCTCTCTAGCTGATAATGGCCATGCTGTCTTCACCCTTTCTTCCAAAATTTAATGAAAAATCAGCATTTTGAAGCTGAGGGATTCAAGCAAAGGAATACAAGTAGTGACTTCAAAAAACTGCAGCATTTTAAGCAGGACAAACCTCAGTAAAGATATGTGTTCACCAATCCGTACTTTTTGCAGACATTTGCAGCTGGTAATTTTAAAAGGTGGGAAACTAATCTGGGGCACCCTGGGAAAAATAAAACAGCAAGATGCCATAAAGTTACAATGAGCTTCAGTCCAAGTAAAAGTTTTTGCAAAATATGAATCTTCATTTCAACCCCATGATGCCTGATGTTTTTGTGTATGTAATAAAGAACATCCCCCCAAGAAACTTTCACAGAAATAAAGTAAAAAAAATAAACAAACAAAATGAAGGAAATCAAATAAACATTTGAGCATGAACACACACACACACTCATGCTTCCTATTTTAAGGCTAGGACTACCATGAAGATTCTTGTTCTTGTAGTCCTTAACCATCTCATTGATGCAATCATTGTTAACCAAGGGATGTGACTTTGCCATATCAACAACAGCTTTATTTGGAGAAATAAAAGAGAAAGATATGGTTAACAGAGGGGGTGTCTGTGTCTGTGCAAGTGTGAGTGTGTATATATATATAGGAGGATGGACTGGACCAACAAGCTCTCTTTTTCATCCTCACAATCCATAGGTTTCAAACTTCTAATGAGCATCATCCTATCTTGCTTCGGGCCTCCTTAAGTATTGCTTTAATTTTGTAAGATTTGGAATTGAACCACAAAAGAAGCTATCCAAAAGAACAACTGCAGTTCTATAACCCATCCATTCTTGAAAACATTTTTAGAACCATTACAGAAACCTCAAATATAAAACATACAACTTTAGATATGCAAATAATAGAAGCGTATGATTAGCGTAGTAGACTCAATTCTCAAGTAGTATTATTTTCTTAGTGCTACAAGTGCAAGATCAGACCCCAAAAGATAATAATCAGTAAATGGTATGGCATCGAAAACCCTGTACTTTGTGCAATAAAAAGAAATAGAGAAAAGAAAAGGAAATTTTATTTTCATCACATGTGGATGCTGCAACAAAATTTTAACCACATCGAAAAGGATTAAACTAGCGATATATATAACATATCTTTGTTATTTCATGAATTCATAAAAATAATCTCCATTTACATGACATATTACAAAATGAAATGTTATGAATGAAGAAATAATCAAAGAATAAGAAAAAAAATTAAGAAGGAGAAATAGAGTATGAAGTCAAGAAGAAGGAGAAGAAGAAGCTGAAGAGGAAGAAGAGAAAGAGATCGAGAAATAGAGAATAGAGAGAAGACGAGAGAAATTGAGCTTTGTCTTATTGATTATCTGAATACCCTTCACAATCTGTTACAAATGAATTTATAAGCAAACCTCCACTATTAACAACTTTACTTGCTCATTTAGCTTTATTACTTTAATATCCTTTAGTTCATAACAATACCCTCCCCATTAAAATTTTCCTTGTCCTCAAGGAAATTGTTATGAATGAATGAGAACCAGAAGCATAAAAGAGAAGAATTCCAAGTAGAGAATAGCAACAGATGCCAAATAAGGCTTGACAAAACCCCACAAATCAGTAATTGCAATTCATGACCTCCAGATTTCTTCATCTAACCCTGAAAACACAAGTGCTCCAAGCCTTTTAAAATGATATTGGAAAAAAAATGACAGCCCACATCCATGAAGAACTCATTGGAAGAGCATAGTAACCCAATCCTGACGCAATATCATCTTTCGAAACAAGGAAGCCTCAAAAAATGAAAACCAATATCAGGAGCAAAATACCAGAGGAATGGGCAACAACTAAATGAAAACCAATATCAGGAGCAAAATACCAGAGGAATGGGCAACAACTTCCATTCTTCCAAGGGCTCCTATGAAATGGAAGAGACCAAGACCTGTTTGTTGAATTGTAAAGAAAGCCAAGAATTGTGTGAAGAACAAGCCAGACTGCTAAAACTCATTACTGATCAAAGTATAAAATTCCAATGTTCGCCCAAGACCACTACCAACTGCTTCATCGTACACCACTTCAATGGGCACTTTAACATGTGCATAAAGGTCTCACAAAGAAAGGCAGCCATGAGCAATTGTAAACATGCCCAGATTGGTTAATCCACAAACAAGGTTGCTTTCCTGGATCAAAAGCTTTCCTAACCCTCCATGGCCACTATGATCATCCAATTGTAATCGCCTGGGTACACTAAATCTATCTACACTTATGCTTATTTGGGGCATTTTTACAAACACCTTAAAGACATAAATCTCCATGGACAGAAAACTAATTTTTTGTCTCTGTCTACACCACATTTCAAATTCATCCTCTATTAAGAAACCAAAATCATACTTGTCAATCATCAATTCAGCATTGCCATAGTAAAAAATCACGAACACAAAACTCCTACCCAAAATATTTGCATCACTTACAACATCTTCTCCAATTTTATTATGTATATTCTTATGAAAAAATAAAGAAACCATGGATTTGGAGCCAAGAAAATTACAAATTCTGATCTTAACATCTAATTTCATAGCAAAATCGCAATTTTGTTCTTCATTACCTTGATTTTCTTGCCCAATACCCAAGCAATAAGGAATTGGTTGTGTGAATTTCACTTCTCCTCTGTCACCCATTAGTTCTAAGAACAAATTGTTTGACATTTTCGGTGGATCGTCTTCGGCTTCTTCAACTGATTCTTTCGGTGGGTCTTCTTTGGATGATTCTTTCGGTGGATCCTTTTTGGAGCCAAGAAAATTGCAATTACCAACCTGAATCCTCAATTCCTTGACAAAATCCAAGTTTAGTTCCTCGGTACCTTGATTTTCGTTAGCCACTGCCTCTTTGTGACTGAATACGAGTTTAAGTTCTTGCTCATTTTTCATAAGTAAATTTCCTTCGATCAATTCTTGTTGATTACTCTCGATAACAAGAGTTTCGCCAGAAACCCATTGTGGACTGATTTTTGGCTTCAATTCTTGCTCATTTTTCATATTTGTCGTTGTATCTAACAATTGAGCCAATTGATTTTGATTTTTTTTTAATTCCTAGCTCCGATTCCGCTGTTTCTGATTCTTTAGGCTCCAATTCTTCTTGATTGTGACCACAAACCTCTTCTTGAATGAGTTTGGGATCCAATTCTAGTCTTTTTCCCATCTATTTTACTGAATTTCCCAAGATCAGCCTCATGAGCTCTCTTATTTCTTTAAATGTCTGGTCACTCTTGTTGCGATTCAATCTGAATTCTTCTCTAAATTCTTTTAATTCCGCTGCATATTTCAAGTTAATTTGTTGCGGAGTTGTTCTGCAATTTTGGCCGTTCTCACTCTGTTGTTCACGATCACTGATTTTTCCATTTTTCAGTTTTCCAAGTTCAATTCCAAATTTTGTCAATCCAAAAAAAATTGGGGATATAGGATTCAGAAGGAAATTAGAAAGAAAAGAAAGAAGAAAAAAAATGGTAGAATGTGATAGAAGCCCTCTCGTAGTGGCTCTGATACCATTGTTATGAATGAAGAAAGAATCAAGGGAGAAGAAAAAGAATTAAGAAGGAGAAATAGAGTATGAAGACAAGAAGAAGAAGAAGAAGAAGAAGAAGAAGAAGAAGAGGAAGAAGAGAAAGAGACCAAGAAATAGAGAATAGAGAGAAGATGAGAGAAATTGAGTTTTGTATTATTGATTATCTGAATACCCTTCACAATCTGTTACAATTGAATTTATAAGCAAACCTCCAATATTAACAACTTTACTTGCTCATTTAGCTTTATTACTTTAATACCCTTTAGTTCCTAACATGAAACCATACTCAAAGATGCACACTGTTCTTACCATTTCCTGTAGAGGCATGCCTCCCAAGATATACATAAACCTGCAGTAAAATATATTACTTATTAAATAAGTTTCTGATGTGTACAGCATCAGAATTACTTAATACTGTTGCTTGTTGTATGATGAAGCTAAAAATTTCACATAAATTTAGTTAAACTTACAAGTATCAAGAGGCCCATCTACAAAGCCTTCAACAAGTAATGTATGAAGGGGAGTACCATGAGGTCCTTGGCGATACATGACTCGGTACTCTTCATTATCATCTTTTAACTGTTAACAGAAGCAAGCTTCAATAATATATATATTTAGTCATCAAAAAGAAAGAAAGAAAAAAATGAGAGCGAGGAAGAAGAACAAAAGGAAAGAAAGCAAGCGTGCAAGTTTCTGATTATATGAAAATTATTAAGCATAGGAAGCCGGAGAGATTCTGAAATGTCAAAAGAGAAGTCCTTCACAAAAGGGTTTTGAGAGTCCAAAACCTTGAAAAAAAATTTACTCAGATGATTCTCATCATTCATGATTTGCTGGCTTTTTTATGTGAGAGGAGGTCCACTAGAAAGAGAGTAAACAGAAATATAATTAGAAAGAAAAGAAAAAAGGAAAAAAGAATTGTTACTTAATAGGCATACTTTCCATTCATCATGCGATGTCTGAGTAGTTTTTGATGCCTCATGCTCACTAACAGAAGCACTCCTTAACATGTCAAGAAAATAGGATACTTCAGCAGTATTTTTTTCAATTACATTTTCACTACATCCTGCAAACACAGAGGGAAAGAAATGAGAATGCTTGATGACTGCAACTGATCGTCATAATTATTAGCTTACATCAGACTCTAACAAAAGCATCATCCCAGATGTTTGAAGGAGCAAACAATAAAGTTTGAGGAAATACCGAAATACTAACCTTCGTTCTCACTGGTTGAAGACTTGAGGAGTTGATTCCTGATAAGGGTTTTAAGTGCATCATCATTTGTCAATTCAGGGGAAGCCAGTGTCCTGTCCAGCCTTTCTCTGTATTCTGAGATTTTCCCCATCTTTGCATCTTCAGCAAGGATAAAGATTCCTTTCAGAACTTTAGGGTGGTAAAATCAACTCATCTACTAGTTAATAATGATTAGCTATCATCTCCTGGATTCAATATTAAAACAAAAAATAAAATAAAGTTAAGAACTTGTCATGTTAATAAAATATGCATGAGTTGTAAGGTCTCTAAAAATCATTAGCATCAAGAAGCAAATTGGAAGGAAATTTTATAGTCTGTTTATCATGCCTAACCAACCAAACTTTATGTTCTTTTGATTCCTTATGCAAGAAATAAAGGCATACTCAAAAATCAAATTTCATTAAACACCATAAAAAGAAATATAATCCATAATAAGATAATGATTTTACCAGTCAAAACGGTTTCTCCTATCCTCTAGACTTCAAGAAAAGGATAAAGTTCTAAAAGATAAATTAACCAACCAAATTAGGAAAGCCACTATAATTCAGCAGTACTAATCTCTAAAAAAGATATACAGTATTAAACAACTTCAAAATTTAATACAAGTGTGAAAAAAAAAATTCTTCCATCAAAACTGCTTCTTACCAATCAATCTAAAAAATTTCATAAGATCGTTCAAAAAACCAGAAAAAAAAATCCATCAAAAACTGAAACCAAGCTTCATAACTTCCCAGATGCGACCAAAACAAAAAAAAAATATAAGCAGAAAAACAAAAAGGGGAAGTTCCCAGCTGCAGAAACCATGAAATAAATCAAAATCCTACCTGAGAAATCACAATTGATACTCCTTTAGCAAGAACCCAGTTGCCCTTTATTAAACACCACCACCTGAAAGCACTGAGAAATTTTCATAAATACCTTGATTGCAGATCTCAAAATATAAAACCATGATTACAAGTCAGACAAAGGCACCTGATGCGTGACCACCCAGACGGGTAAAGAACATGGACATGGCAACAAAAATAGCAGAACAATCACTTCAAGAAATGAAGAAATCAAAATCTCTCCCAAAAAAACAAAAGTGTTTTTAGATTAAAAAAAGAAAAGAAACCAAACTACTAATCTAAAATATAAAAATAACAATAATAATAATAATCGAAGTTGACATTGGTTTGGTGGAAGTTGTACTGGTTTTTGGACAGTCTGTTAGTGGTCCACAGTTGGAAACGAAAACTAGAACAACGTAAAGCATACTTTTGGATTAATAATAATAATAATAAGAGTAAAATATTATTAACACAAGGATATTTAATGAAATTAACATTTAAAGTAATTATTAGATATTTAAAATTTCAATTCCTTGTAATAATTAATTTTTATATTAATTTTTTAAAAAAATAAAAATAAATTAAAAAAATTTATTTTTCTAAAATACTCTCATTTTCTTTTAAATTTTTTTCTTCATTTTTTTTCCTATTTTCTTTCATTTTCTTTCCTTTTTTTTTTTATTTTCTTCTCATCATTTGTAAAAAACTCACATTCATATATTTTTTTTTCTTTATCCTATAATTTTTTTTTCTTGGTTAATTAATTAATTATGTAAATTTTGGATTTTTTAAATTAAAGGAAGTAAAATTTGTGTGTGTATTGTGATTAGTGAAATTGTGTGGAGAATGATGTATTTGATTAAAAATAAAATTTGAGATAGGTTTTAATGAAATAACATGAAAAAAAAATTGATAAAAAATAAGAGTATTTTTATATTTTTAATGATATTTAACAGTTAAATAGACGAAAATATCAATTATTGTGACGGAATTAAAAATGAGGAACACAACAATTACTTTTTAAAAATAAAAAAACTCAAGTATTAATTTCGCCAAATCTCATGCACTAAATAACATTTTATCCTAATAATAATCATAACACGATTTCAACAATAATCATTTTAAATAAAATTTAATTATAAAATAATTATTTTAAATAAAATAAATAATTTAAATAAGAAAAAATAAAAAATTTAATATAATTGTATTTAATTATGATTACTATTATAGTAAATACATATGAAAATCTCAATTTTTTTTAGAAATTATATATTAAGGAGGAGAAATTGATTTTAAATCTATTATTCAAGAAAATATGCACTTATTTTTAAACTATATCTCGGTATGCAAAATCTTAACTTTTTAATTATTAGTTAGAAAAAATATAATTAATTAATAATAATAAAAGATTGTAATAAATAAAAAATAAGAATTGTTAAGGTTATTACATCTTTAATGTATTTATTATGTCAACTAGAAAAAATATATATATATTTAAAAAATTAAAGACAAAAATTATATTTTAAATTTTTTATATAAATTAAAAAGGAGGGAAGTGATTATTATTATTATTATTAATTATTATACTTTGTAGTCAACCTTAACATATGGGAGATTTTATAATGCAACATAATTAGGGTAATTTATTATTTTATAAATATTTAATTCCATCAATTAAATGCTCTATCTAAATTTTTAATATATTTTATTAATTAAAAATAAAAAGACAAATCTACTCTTTGCTTGTCTTATACCAATTCTATATCAACAAATGGATTTGCACGAGTCCCATTTTATCTTTATTTTTAGGCTTAATAATTTGGACCCAGGTCAATTAAGCAGGTCCCATTTTGTATTTCATTTTCTGTCTCATATATCTCTTTGTGTACCATATTATTAATAAAAAAATATTGACTATAAAAATATTTTGAAAAAAAAGATAATGTGGCACAAAAAAAATATAAAACAGGAGATGAAACACTAAATAGGACAAAAAATCCGGATTGAATTTATTAAAGAGAGAGAGTTTGTCGATTCATATTTTTTATCTCATTTAATATCTCATCTTTTATCTCATATATTTTTATGTGTCACATCACATATAAAAAATATTAACTGTTAAAACACTTAAAAAGAAAAAATATCAAAAACATTAACATTGGAGACCCCATATAATATTTTTATATTTATTTCATATCAAAAACTATCTCATTTCCACAATAAATACTTCTCCACTCAATTTTGTCTCTTTATTTTTTGGTAGAGGGATTGGTGGAACAATTCGAATTATCTGTCTATTTATATATATCATCTCTGGATTGAGAGGGCTGTTGTATTAAAAACATACTAGCCCCATATTGTGTTACCTTTTTAAAGTCTAAAAATAATATGATAATATTTATTATAACGAATTTAATGATATATTTTTTGTATGAAACAAAAATCAAATAAGTTCAAAAAATTCAATGATATATTTTTTGTAAAACCTAAGCTAATAGAATTCCTAGCCAAGGTATGGGCAATATGATTTGCATTCCTGCGCACATAACATATTTCCAGGTTTTGAATGGACCTAGCCAGCACTTTACAATCTTCAATTATCAAGCTAAAAGAATTCACCTCACTCCCTCGTCCACGCAAGGCTTGAGTCATCACAAGGACATTCATTTCAAGAATAACATTAGACCAGTTGTCATCCTTTAGCAAACTAAGTGTCTCCCGAACTGACACACATTCTGGTAGCTTTGGGATCAATTGGCCTGATATAGATTTTGCAAAAGCGAACAACTTTCCCTCATGATCTTTGCCAACACATCCAAACCCCACTTTGCCTTCTTGTCTAAACAGTGTTGCATCCACATTAACCTTTATCTTGCCAATTGGGGGAGGATCCCGTCTAACAAATTATCCACGCTACCATTAATAGAGGTACCTGACCTGCTGCCCTGTGCTTACCGCCACTGGTCCAGGTTAGAGGCTGCTGATTGCCTCAAATACATAGCAGAGCTCTTTTTACGCTTCCAAACTACCTCATTTCTGAGTTGCTAGATTTTTCAGCACAACATGCTTGCATTACAACATTCCTCAAAAGTACAACATGAAAATAATACCTACAGCCAATCAAGAAAATTTGCAGCGCTACCAAGAACAACACCAATTTGAGTTTGGTTCTAGCAATCACGCATGAATGGGCAAGAAACCAGAATATGAAAAATAGTCTTTGAATCAATACAACAAACCTGACATTTGACTTTGTACTTCAACATGCCTTTTCAGTAGCTAATCATTTGTTGGCAAACAGTTGAAGCATGCCCTCCATAGAAGATTTTTAACTTTTGGAGGAATTTAGAGCTTTTATAGCTTCTTCCAAAACAAATCTATATTACTATCACCTGAAGAAGAAGAAATACCTTGGAGACACTAATATGCACTTCTTACTGAATACACTCCCCTAAGATCCTTTATCCATTGCCATGTATCATCCACATCTCTATTACTTAATGGGATTAAAAAAATTAATTCTCGATCTCTTTGATTGAACAAAGCATTAACAATCTCCATATCCCATTCAAATTGACCCTACTTTAGTAAGCTACATACAGTTGCATTTTCATATCCTTCCCTTTGTTCATATTCAATAAATGGATTTACATCGTCAGACAGCCATGGAGAATTCCAGATAGAGATAATACTCCCATTACCCATCCTCCAACCCACCCTTGTTCTAACAAATGCCTAGCAGCTAAGACATTTCTCCAAACATAACTTGCATTATACCCAATAGTAGAATCTAAAAAAAAAAAGATCTTGGGTAGTATCTAGCCTTAAACACTCTGGCCATTAACAAATTAGGGATTATAAGCAACCTCTAACCCTGTTTTCCTAACATTGCCAGATTAGTATCATGAAGCTTCCTAAATCCTAACCCCCCATCATTCTTATGAGCACATAAACTTTCCCAACTTCTCCATCTAATTCCTTTACCTTCTCCTATGCCACTCCCCTACTAAAACGAATTCATCATACATTTTAACTCCGCACATAAGTCCACAGGAATTAAGAACACACCCATTACATAATTAGGCATAGCTTGTGCTACTGTTTTTAGCAGAATCTCCTTTTCAGCCCTATATAATAGCTTGTGCTTCTAGCCTTAAATTCTAATCCAAGCCTTCTCCTTTATAAACGAGAAAATAGATTTCTTGCTCCTACCAATAATCGAAGGGAGGCCCAAATAACTCCCATGATCTTCAACTTGCTCAACCTGTATCACATCACAAACTTTGGTTCGGTCTTCCAAAGCTACATTTGTAGTAAAAGATAGACTAGATTTCGAATAATTCACAATCTGCCCTGAGGCTTTCGCTTACAGAGATAAAACATCTTTCACCTACTGCGTTCTTCTTTTGTAGCTTGAAAGAAGAGGTAGCTATCATTCGCGAAAAAAAGGTGAGAGACTGAAGATACTCCATGAGCCACCTTACACCCATGAATTAAGCCTTTTTGTACATAATTCTGAATAATTGCAGAGAAACCTTCAGTCAGATAATAAAAAGATATGAGAACAGGGGATCCCCTTGTCTAAGGCCCATTTCAGGAACTATGGGACCCATTTCCCTTCCACCATGAACAACTCTGTATCTAACCGACTTGACACACATCATCATTAGCTCAATCCATTTATTCGAAAACCCTAATTTAACCATCATACCCTTTAGAAAAAACCATTCTACTCTGTCATATGCCTTACCCATATCAATTTTTAAAACCTCAAACCCTCTTCTTCCTACCTTTTTTCTCTTCAAGTAGTGCATAATCTCAAATGCCACCATCCCATTGTCAGTAATTAAATGGCTCGGGACGAAAGCACTTTGAGACTCTGAGATCATTGATGGGAGAAGAACCTTTAGCCTTTTTGCTAACATTTTAGCTACTATCTTGTATAACACAATGCAAAGAAAAATTGCTCTAAAATCCCCCATACTATCCACTTGTTTCTTTTTAGGGATTAATACAATGTTAGTGTCATTCAATTCAGGAGGTAAGGAGCAATTGTTAATGAACCCTAATCAAGCTTTAGAAACATCTTTCCCAACTATGCTCCAACACTTCTGGTAAAAGCTCGAATTCATCCCATCTGGATCAGGAGACTTGTCCGGATGCATAGAAAATAGCGCCTCCTCAACTTCCTCAGCCAAGAATGGGGCACTAAGAGTCAGGTTCTGCTCCTTAGTAACCTACCTTTTCACACAATTTAGAATGACAGTATCATCAGTACTTGCATAACTGAACAAAGACTCAAAATAGCCTATCATCACCCCATCCAAACTCGATTCCCAGTTAACCCAATAGCCTTCTGAATTTTTTAATTTATCAACCCTGTTCTGCCTTTTACGAGCTGAAGCGGATGCGTGAAAGTATTGAGTGTTGTTATCGCCTGCCTTTAATCAAAGTTGTTTCACTCTCTACTTCCAGAAAACTTCCTTTTGGGCAAGGACAATATTCAACTTATTTTGAGCCCTATGAAACTCTGAAATCGATTCACCATCTCTACGGCCCCTAAATTCCTTCATATGTCTCTAACATTAATTGATATCTTTGTTAACATGGTGATAACACACTTGAAGGCATCTCCACACTGTTTGATCTTATTTTGAATGGAACCCATATCAATATCATTCCAGCTTTTATTAATCACCGCCAAACAGTCACCATCTATAAGCCATGCATTCTCGAAGCGAAAATTCTTCCTTCCCACCCTTACCCTTTGTATCGGGATCTTAAGGAAGAGGGGAGAGTGGTCAGAGTACGAAACTTCCAAATTTAGAACCCTAACCCCATAAAAGCCAAATAGCCAATTAGGAGTGACCAACACACTGTCTAACCTTTCTTCCACCGGCGCATCACTCCCACGCCTCCTTTCCCAAGTGAATTGGTACCCTTCCATCCCCAAATCCAGTAGGCAACATTCATCCACTGCCCGATGAAAGTTTTGCATCAACCAACTGGGATGAGGAATACTACCTCTCCTTTCCACATGACTCAAGATATCGTTGAAATCTCCAAAGCAAACCTATGGTAGAGAACTTGACAAAGTCAACCTTCGCAAGAGATCTCAGGATTCTATCCTCTTGCTTCGATCTGGATTACCATAGAACCCATTCATTCGATATACCATTACATTCTCCAATCGAACTTCAACATTAATATGATGTTTAGAATAACTCAACAATCTAGCCACAATAGTGCCAAACCCCTACTGTGACCAATCGCTTCAACAACAAAACACCAACTGTAACCATAATGGTACTTAGCTCCTCCATTCTAGGTCTACCAACCAACGTCTCAATCAAAAAAAT
Organism: Aleurites moluccanus; assembly: GCA_948193065.1. Classification (NCBI taxonomy): domain Eukaryota; kingdom Viridiplantae; phylum Streptophyta; class Magnoliopsida; order Malpighiales; family Euphorbiaceae; genus Aleurites; species Aleurites moluccanus. The sequence continues at coordinate 96,917 of CANXYC012006230.1, read as the reverse complement.
AAAATTTGGCTTCTTAGACTGGACCAGGTCCACTAATACAAGAACTGATCGTGAGTTGCCAAGCCCACGACAGTTCCAAATAATAGAACTCATGTCTCTCGGCAGGCCTGGACTCTATAACCAGCCAAATCCATGTTTTTTTACCCAATTTGTTCATTTACCACAGAGCCCACAGCCAATCCATTTCCATTCAAACCCTCATTAGATTCAACCATACCACGACGCCGTTTGGAATCAAGAATAATTAACCCATCATCCACGTCACCTAATTTGGAAACTTCCATTTCTTGATCCCTTACTCCCAGCAAACAATCCCAATTGGTTTAAAATGGAAGATTCCCCCTATTTTTGCCACTAACCATATAATCTCCTATTTTCATGCCAGTTACTTTATCTATCATCATCTCATCTCCCCCACCACCGTTCGCTGCACCATCAATCGCCACCATTGATGAACGAAGCCATCTTTCCCTGATATGAGTATTCTTCCTTAGGTTAGGTGCTCTCATCCAAGCATCATATGATTTTTCTAATTGCACTCCCATTGGTGTTACAAATGGTTTCTCACAGAATCTTTCAAAATGCCCAAGCAACCCACAATAAGAATGGAAGATCGAGAGGTTTTCATATTTAAAATGGATCTATACCCAATCCTCACCAGCCTTCTTTATCTTTATCTTACGCTTTAATGGCTTCCGCACATCCAATGATACCCTGATTCTCATAAAAGTCCTCCAAACACCCATAAAGTTATTCGAGTTTGTCTCCAATTACCAATATCTTTTCCAATTTTCTCAGACATAAAGCCTATTGGAAGATCATAGATCTGAACCCAAAATTGAGCATCAAATAAGGGAACCTATTGTGGTTGTTCATTCTATTGTAACCTTTTCATCACTAGCAAATGTTGTTCAAAATGACCAAGGGGAGCTCTCAAGAACTTTATTAATATCTATCTCATGGAAGAACTGAAACAAAAAACAATTGAGGGAGTAACTTCCTTAATACAATCCCTTTCACCGGTCTACAGATAGAGGCCAAAAAGTTTTGCATGATTGGAAATTTGATAACTTTATTTATAAAAAAAGGACCCACCAGACACCAGCGGTAATCAATCGATTCATCATTCAAATCCTCTTGTGCTACTTCCAGCCCTCCTTTTTCCTTTTCATCAAGTGATATTTTAGCACACAACTCATTCAGTTTTTTAGTAGGTACACTAGGGCTTGCCATGAGTTGCTCGAAAGAAAAGACACGGACAAAAATTAATTTTACCCAAACAACTATAAAAGACTGAAGGAAAAAAACTTGCCAAAGAGCAAGACAAAGGAAGACTTATTAGTCCACTTTTAAAATATTGGTAATTCTATAATTAGGAAGGCATAATTTTATAAAGATTTTGTTACAACCGTAAAAATGAAATATTTTCTCTCTTTTACCGTATTTATGTAAAAATCCCTAGTATTTTAACAAAACCGAATTTACAGCCCACAGCCATGCCCTTTTACCAAAGTTCGACCCAACCGGGTCAATGCGAATAGGTCCAAATCCGAACTCGGTTTAACTAACTGGATCAATTCGAAAGCGGAGGCTTTTAGCTTTGGCGAAGCAGGTTCAAGCACCCACTCTCTATAGCTGCCCTGACATTTTTCTTCCGACTAGGTAATAATCTCTATCTCTTTTTCTATCGGCTTATCTCTCTGTTTGTTTATGGGGAAAACTAAGGAAAATGTAACAGAATAGAAGGAAATAAATACGAAAAACCTTGAGTAATTTGCTTGTTCGACTTGCGGAAAAATAACTGATTTGAGTATTTTAATTGATTTAAAACTGACTTGTTGAAGTTTATTTTTTCAATTTTATTGCTTTAGATTGGGCTTGTTTTACTTTCCATTTCAAAGGTTAGGGTTTAGGGTTTATGATCAGGCATTTTTTTTTATTACCAAAACCTACTGTTTGTCTGATTTTAAGTTTACTTTTTTCTTTGATGGTGTAGTTTTTTTTAAAAGCCATGGTCGGCTGGCAGAGACATTTGCAGTCCTTACTTCACCAGGTTGGGAAAAGGGTGGGCAATAATTACACTGCTATTGCAAACTTCTCTTCTTCTTCTTCTGCCCGTGTGGAGTCTTCGTCTCTTTTACCTGGTTAGCTCGTCTCGAAACCTCTCATTAGACCCTTGTGTAAATTTTTGGTGTATATGCTCTGGGTCTGATGCTTTCTTGCAAAAATAAGAGATTTGCATTTTTCAATCTGATGTGGCCAATTTTTACTCAAAATTGCTAATCTTGATTGTTATTTCAGCCAAATTACCATATTTACAGAGATTATGGAAATCACCTTCTACCAATATTGCAAGGCCTTTCTATCAGTATTTGCAACAGTCGGTAATGTCATCTCCATTTGCAACATTGGATCTTTTCTGCTGTAGAATTTCATCTTTTGGTCATTACATTTCCATAATATTGTCTTTCATGGTTGTAGGGCATCTCCAGTTCAAGGAAATTACAAGCAGATTCCTCTGAGGAAACACCAATTCGTTCTCCGTTGACTCCTGCATTAACTCCATTAAGCGGTGGAAAAACTAATGAACAGAAGGCAGTCTCTAAACCATCACAAGTTCAAGCAGTACTAAAGGGCATAAAACAGGTGTGAGATGATACATATCATTCATGTGGATTCCCTTTATTGCTGTATTCTGAATGATTGTTCCTACATAATAAACAAATTATTAATAATTATAATACTAACGCAAAAGTTACAAAAAGTATCACAATGAAATAGATAAAGTGTCTTTCATGCATTATCCATAAACTACTGGAATTCATTGATACGTATTAGAAAGCTCCATTTCTTCATATTTCAAGTTCTGTGAACTTCTGTTGTTACTGCTGATAGAAATCATTGTGTCGTACTGTTGTTACTGATTATGCGTTTGAAGAAAGCTCATGATCTCAATATCTGGGATGTTTGTAACTTTTATACCTCACATATAAATGTGGACTCATTAGACATAAAAGAAAGTGAATTGTCTAAACATTGCAGTTATTCAAATCATTGATTTGAGCTGTGTGATCTGAATGAGTCAAGCAGATGGTCTAAACTTTACATCCTAGTACAGGTACTGTATTGGATAAAGTGCAGTTCAGACACAAGGAAATGAATGGGACCTGTCTGGTTGCTCTATTACTTTGAATGAGACTATTGTCATGGCCATTTAATAAGCTTACAATTTCTAATAGTCCAAAATGGTGAACTTCGGTTTCTATGCTGAAAACCTGCAAGTGAAGGTTGACCTTGGTGGTTGGCTGTGGGGACAAAGCCAGAAAATTGATCCTGGGTGGGCCAAGAAATTTTTGCTGTATAAAAAGCTGAGTTTGGGTGGGCTGAGAATATTTTTCTGTGTAAAAAACTGGGTTTGAGTGGATTAGGTGAAATTTTTTCTACAAATTAATGGAATTTTTTTTTGCTGGGGTGGCTCTTCCCTGGTGGGCTGGTTGCAACCAAGTTCATGCAGTTAAGTTAGCAGTTGAGTCATATCACTTAATATATCAACTTCGTACATGTTTCATATTTGTTATGCTTTTTTTTTTTTTAAAAAAAAAATATGATTGAAGGTATCTCTTAAAGTGCTTTTGGTAATTCATATATAAATACATTTCCATAAAATTGTGCATATTCATAAAGGGATGCACAAAACAAGTAGACACTGTAAAAGTAATAACCAAGGAAAAAATTAGTACCATCCGCTAGTTACTGTAGTTCAACTGAAGACGTGGACAGATTTTCTTTTTTGATCAACCAATATGTATGCATTCCTAAATTGCTGCTTCAATGGAGATGCTTTTATTCTGTTTAAAAGAGAAGTGCATTATAATAATATTACAGTAAACATTCAGCCAGTCTGCACCTCAATTGATTGATTAATTTTAGGTTGATGGTTTCAGAGTCCTAAGAAGGTCAACTTGGTTGCTGCATTAGTTCGTGGCATGCGTGTTGAAGATGCATTGTTGCAGTTGCAATTGACAGTAAAGCGAGCGTCAAAAACTGTCTACCAGGTATACTGCCATTCTACAGCTTGTTATTTTTATTAGTAGCAAGATGTGTTGATAGAGTTATTTTTCCTAGTTTCCCTGGGAAAGAGCAATATGAAAGAGAGGGGGAACAGAGCATTTTCAGGTATAAGAACTGGCTTTTAACAGACAGCAACCTTAGTGAGTCTGGGTTTAAGACTGGTCTTTTAGGATGTGGATGAAATTATCTATTAATTGAAAAAATGAAAGTGTTAACTCTTAGGGAAGGCTGGAAAGGGAAAGAAAGATAAGTACTTTTTGAAACAAAGTCTGAGGTGCTCTATCTCTCTCTGTCTCTTTAGTTAAATATTTTGCAAATAGCTTGCATTATTTGATGATTAACCATGTCTGTTATTAAAATCATGTTTATTTTTCTCATGTCTGAGTTGCAAATACTGTTTCAGGAAATAGTGTCTACTCCTTGAGTTTTCATGTCTTTTCTTGAATTCATGGGAAGAAAGCATTTAGCTTATGGCTGTTCTAATATTTGCATGGATATAAAGAAGAAACTAAGGGCATTTTTGGTACACCTTAAAATTGAGAATAAAATCCTATTCCAAACATAGGATTCTTTTTTTGCTTGGGTACACAAATAATTTAAAATTTTTTCTATTTTTTTTTTATATTTAAATAATTCTAATGATTATAATTTTTATTGATATGATATATATTTTTAAGCATAATTATTAATGTAATCAATAAGTTATATTTAATTATTTAAAAAATGAACTTGGAAAAATATGTAGGTTTTGGATAGAAATGGGAAAGGGTCAGGTTTTGGACGAGTTTTTTGAAATCCGAGTCTGACACTTTTAAAAATAAAAATACCCGTTTAAATTTTTTTTTTTCTCTTTAAAAAATATTCTTAATTCTATTTTATTATATGTATATATTCATTTATATATTTTTTCTATATAACCATATAATATAATTTATATTTCACATAAAAATAATTATAAATTAAAAAAATATAAGTTAAATATGAATATAATAATAAAAAAAATATATAATATATATAAACGGGTGGGGCTATATTATTATTTGTACCTGACCCGAATCCGGTTTAGATTAAAATTGAAAATCCCTGCCCGCCCCATATATTAATACCCGTCTCATTGGGAGGGCGAGCAAAATTGTCATCCTTAGTTTTGGAATCCCATTTTGCTTGGATTTCGATTCCAAAGCATACTAACAAGCCCTAAAATTTTTGCCTTTTGCAGGTTATTCATTCAGCTCGAGCAAATGCAATTCATAATCATGGGTTGGATCCAGATCGTCTCCTTGTTGGTAAGTAATGGAAGTGAATTTGACCTTTATTAGAAATCGACTTATCCCGATTTTCCTCTTTTCTATAGCCGAGGCATTTGTTGGAAAGGGATTTTTCAAGAAGAGGGTTTCTTACCATGCAAAGGGGAGAGCTGGAGTTAAAGTGAGACCAGAGTGTCGACTGACAGTAGTAGTGAGGGAGACAACCCCTGAAGAGGAGGCCAAGATTGCTAGGCTAAGAGTGCACAATTTCCGCAAGCTCAGTAAGCGGGAAAGGCGGCTTGTTCCACACAAGCTTATTGAGACCACTCCAATTTGGAACCGCAAAGGCAAAGCTGTTGATCGTGAACCGAGTGGTGTGGCTGCATGAGATGCCCTTTCTTTTGATGTTTCACATTGTAATAGATAGTTTTGTAGTCTTAAATCTCCATTCCATGCTTTTGCCTTTTAGTAGAGATTGACAGTCTCGCAGAATTGCATATGATGCCAGGTTGCTTGAAAGCGACCAACCTTGTTTTCATCTCCAAGAATGGCTGCATGCAGCCTCAAATTCCTCAATGTCCATTATTTATATCATTGTAACATTGTGGTTGACATGATAAACACAGGACCAGCTTTGCCAGTTTTATCATTATAGTTTATAATGAGAAAACGGAACATTGGGCTTTCAAATTCTCAAAGAAGAACTAAATTTGTCGTCAATGAGCATAAATCCGATATTTGGTGCTCTTACCCTACGTGCAGTATGGAACAAATTTACATCTGTTTTTTTTTAAACAAATTTACATCTGGTTTAAAGATCAAGAGAACAGGAAAACAAAATCCCAACAGTTGCGCAGCTTTGCATGCTAAAATTGTCCTAGAGTGTTTGAAGAACCACTTGATCATAAGTAGCACCCAACAGATAAATTGATGAAAATACTTGTTGTCGTTAAAACAATCGAGGACTAATCCAGAAAGTAAAGTCTAACATGGAGGCCAATCAAAATAACAAGTCAAAGAAACATCAGAAAACACAGTTCCATAACATAAAATAAATAATGCTTCAAAAAGAGCTGAACAAACACAACTTGCATTAGAAAAATTCAAACATCCTTTATACAAATATGAAAGTAATTTAGTATGGAACATCAATACTTCTGCGTCTGAGAATCTCAATTCCTAAATAATCCAGAGGACCATGGACAGCAACATGAGGCTTTCCTACTTTTACTCGGACAGCAGATATTTGGGGGTACTTTGTCAGGGTGGTAGAAGCGATTTGTTGAGCCACTGACTCGAGAAGATTATGAGGCACTCCTTCAACAACTTCCTTGACTATGCTATTGGACAGTCAAGACAAAAATCACATTTAAAAGAAAAGGTTTCATTTTTCTTAGCAGATGTGTGAAAAATTATGACTTTGCTTTCATGAAATTTATAGCTATTATCAGCACAAGTCGAAGACTGCATAAAATTGATGTAAGCATGATTAAAAATTAAGATGGTTTAAGAAGCCATGAAACACTAGTTATGAACTTTGAATGATTAGGAGATTTTTCTATTATAGCAAAAACATGATATGAAAGGTTTGATGTATAATACAGGTAAAGAAAGGACCAACATATTGCTTACCGATAAATTTCAGTGTAGCTAAGAGTATCTGCAAGCTGATCAGATTTACCAGCTTCCCTGAGATCCATCCAAGCATCTACATCTATCAAGAACTTCTGACCCAATGTTCTTTCTTCTGGTTTCACCCCATGAAAGCCATGGAACTTCAACCCTCTTAATATGAGTTTGTCTCCCCCCATTATCTTATCATTTTCCATAATTAATCCTGATAATAAAAATATTGTTAACCACAAATTCGACTACCAAGCAAAGGGTGAATTTCAGTGGTGCCAAAAAACAAACACTTCGCAGGCATACACAAAATAATTCAAAAGCTACCTGATCATAAGATTTCTGACGCAGGAGAAATCACAAGGAGAGGTGCAAAAAGGAGATATAAGTTGCTTTGCGAGTCTCACCTTCGCCGCCGATTGCCTTGGAGCAAATCGCCTTCAATGGACACCCAAAGACGGACAGAGGTCCAGAGAGATTCAGGTACGTGTCGTTTTATTCTGTTAGAAAAGTGGAGTTTTTTTTTATAAAGACAAACTAAGAAACGCGTTTCATATAGAGACAGAAAACGCCGTTAGTGCTCTTTTCATAGTCTGGATCCCCTCTCCTGGCCCATTCATTTTGGGCCATTATGATTTTCAACTTGAAGTCTTGGTATTTGGATTATGGATTAAATTATTAATTAATGGAAAATTTTATTTTGAAAATTAGTTATAATATTGGGTATCTACCTAATTATTAAGTATAAAAATTATTTGTAAAGTTAATTAATTTATAATTAATTAATTCAAAGTGAATTTTACCAAATTCAATAAAAGATTTGAATCTCAAAATTACACCAAATATGAATTTCTAAATAAATCTCATCAAATTTATTTATATATTTTTTTAATTTTGAAATTTAACATTATATGATTCTTTTATTTGATAAATTTAATTCAAACTAAAATTTAAATTTAAAACTCACAATTTTAGAGTTAGATTATTTTGGTAAATAATAGAGTCAAATTGAATTAAATATCAAATGATTGAGATTGATTTGTTTATAATGTATCAATTTCCAAGTGTTGATCTGATTTTGTTTGAAGTTGATGCAATTGTTATAGGACAATGATTGGGATTTGCTTTAACTACCTGAGAAGCATTAAAAAAAAATTCACAAAAAGAAATGCCAATTAAGGCGGGGGTTTTGGAATGGATTGTTTAGTTCAAAGTTTGTTGGTGGTGGCAATTATCGTCCTCGTATAAAGACAAGGTTTTTGTCAGCAGTTATGGTGATGTTGGCTTCACAAGAAACTGTTTGGTTCCCATCAACTTACAGATCAAATGTTTTATTGCTCAGACCCTGAATTTTGAAGTTGACCCATCAACAGCCAATTAATCTTATTATTATTATTATTATTATTGACCATTAAACCTAATCAGCAAGGCTCAATCAAATTGCAAACAGTAAAACTAGTATTGAAATCACACTACATAAATAAGTTAATTACAAATAAATAAGCAAAGTTTAGATAGAAATTAAAGTACTACTTCCAGGCTTCCACAAACATGTGCAGTCATTTAAGTTCCTATTGCTTGCATTTTGTCCTTCTTCTTGTCGCCATTGACTGTTAACCCAAATTGAGTGTGAGGGAGATGTGCCCACTGCATGTCATATTTATCAAGAAATCAATTCTCATATATTATTTTATTAATAATAAGCTTAATAAACTAGCTACCTACTTCCTCTCTCTCATAAAATTCCTCTTAATTTTTCATTTTTTATATTGACTTTCACTAAAATTTAAACTCAAAATCTTATAAATTTCAGATGATTTTAATACCACTAAGATAAAAAATAAAAAATAAAATTCATTGGTCTCTATATGCTCTTAATTAATTCAACTATTAAACTAAACTAAAAAATAAAAATAATTAATTAATTATTTTTATTTTAACGTCAAATATTATAAACAGTTCAATCCAATCATGAGGTGTACAAATTATACAAATCAAATTCAAATATAACACGAGCAATATATATATCATCCAAATTATAAATTAAATTCAACAAATATGAAAGTCCAACATGCAATCTCTCAGAATCTGGTCTTTGATCTTAACAGCTAGACCAAAGGTTCATTGGTGGATCATTAATTAATTAAGTAGATAGTTTCAGATAATTAAATCAAAGAAACTAACACACACAGGAGAATTTCCATAGCATAAGTTTGACATGTCATTATATATATAATTAAACTTCGGATTAAGGGAGCTGCTGTGTATTTTTACACAGCAGTCCATCATGTGCTCCATTTTAATTATTTAAAAATTTTTATAAAATTATATTTTGATAGTATTTGATATAATGAATTTAATAATGTATTTTTTATACTAAACAAAAATCATTTGGACAGGAAAAAATGCATTAGAAATGCGTTAAATCTAGACCGTTAAATATAATATATAAACAAATGATTTTTGTTTAGCATAAAAAATATATCAATAGATTCATTACATTAAATACTATCAAAATATAATTTTTTAAAAATTTTATAAAAATTTTTAAATAGTTAAAATGAAACACATTAGGAGTTGTTGTATCCCTCAACCTTTAAACTTTTTACTAAAGTGAGATTTTTTTTTCTCACATTTATTACTCTAACGTATATATTTAGAAACTTTTTAGTATTGAAATTGAAATTTTTTTCTGAAAAAATGTAATATTATTTGTTGTTGGAAAAAAAATAGTTTTATATTTTCAATAGTAATATCATATTAATTTTTGTTAATCTAATAATCAAGAATTAATCTACCTTCTAAAGATTCCTTGTTTGCTCAAACGAAACCTGCTCAATTCATTTGTTCATTCCATTATAAATAATTCTAATGTTGTATTAGTAGCTAAAAAAAAATGTATAGACAATAGAAATTTGTCTAAAAATAAAACAAAATCATCCTTTGCAACTTACATTTTTGGCTGCAGTACTGAAAGCTTCTCTATGGCTTATGTTAGGGTTATCTGTCTTTATCCTTCGAATCTCCTCCCTATAGAAACAAAATGTATTACAATAATATATCTTTTTAACTCTTGAGATGACTTCAGTGCCACTGAACCGAATGATCGTTGGTATTTTATATTCAGGTCGATCAAGTTTAGGCCAAATCATGAATATATGAAATATACTCACTTGATAAATTTATTGTATGCAGAAGGAGCACGTTGTCTTTTCCCCATGGCTGAATAATATATATCCATTACAAATTTGCAATTATGGTTAGCTTTATTTCTTAAATAAATAAAATTGTAAATTAATTAAGGCATATTATTATAATTTTTAACTAATATGATTCTACATTTTAAGGTATTACAATAATATAAATATATGTATGTAAAAAAAACATGGAAACATATTGGGAAATTGACATATAATTAAATTCCAGATTTTAATCTTTATTTTCTTATTGTTTATGAGATCAAAATTTGAATATAATCAACACTTATATATATATATATAATGTGAATGTATGCATATAACTAAGTGTATTATTAATTAATAACTAATGTCTTACTTTAGTGCTAAAATTAAATTATTTTAAAAGTGGAAGTTAAATATCGAAATTTTCTCTGTCAAAACTAAAAAAATAAGTATGTTATTATCTATCCATTAGTAGAATTAATTGAAATTTTTACAGATTTTGAATTTAAGATATATTGATTTATTATGACTTTACATCTAAAACACCCACCTAAATATTCAAATCATTCCAATATAACTATCCAAATGGATCATAAATTAATTTATTTGTATATTCAAATATGCTGAGTGAATGTATGAGATGGTAAAATTCATGTGATAGACATCAGATTCTACATAATTAGAGGATATTTAAATTTATTTAAAATAGGTATGAAACACAGTTTTGAAATTTAAAAAATATTAAATAATTTTTTGAATATTTAAATAATTAATTCAAAACGCAATATTAAAATTTAAAAATAGAAAAAATTTAAGTTAAACAAAATAGTTTTTTTTTTAAACGGCACTTTCAAAATTCTTTTTTCAAAATAGAATTTCTATCCAAACACCCATTTAGTGGTGGTTCAAAATTGATATATGGGATAATACTAAATACTTAATATCATTCCATTAATGGGGATAAAAAAAAACATATATAACAATGTTTCTTATTGGTAATTTTTGGATTAATTAGAATTCAAATTTTTAATCTTACAGTTTTAAATAAGATTTCAATAACATTAAATTAAAACTTATTGATAAAATTAATAAAGGAGAAAAATGTAAAATTTTCCATACTTTGAACTCTAAATCTTCTGCACTACAAGTAGACACTTTATTGCTATTTTAATGTGCAGTTATTTAAGAACAAAGAATAGATCTCAAAGCAAAGAAGAGTTTAGAAGTAGGCTATAATATTTTTGTTGCAATGTATATATATATAATAAGATGAAGTTCACCCACATGAGGAAATTGAACATATATATAAAAATACCATTCACAGAAAGTGCTTTGGTTCGCTCATTTTCTGATGAAGAGCCAGATACAAAAACTTCATTAGATTTGAAAGACTGGGAGTTCTCTCTTAAATCTTTATAAAATAAGCTTTGTTTCTGCAAAAATTTCATTAATTAATTAAAAAATTGACATTGATAATAAGAATTTCATTAGGAAACCCAAATAAATAATGAGAAGTTAAGACTGCTAATTCTTCAAATTTGATGATGATATTAGCTAATTCTCACATGAATATTTGGGGGATGATGATGACTATTAGTAGTAGTAGTAGTTTGTATCACAGCTCCTGTGTTGAGAGACAATAAATTAGAACAATGTCCACACTTTACAGTCACAACATTGTACATGATGTTGCTTGGAACATTCACCTGCAAAAACACAAAAAAAATTATCCAAAATTTATGAAATTAAAACTTTTATTAGTATATATATGTATATATGAAGAGCAAATGGGAGATTCTTTAATGTGAAAAGAGGACTAAAACTATAGACAAACTTGCATGAAAATGCAACCCTAACATCAATTGTTTACAGAAATTGAAAACCTGACTCATAAATTGACACTTGAAATAAAATCAGAAACAATGAGAGAAGTCAAGTAGCTAGCCTAGATTGAAAATTTGCCTCATAGTGCAGGAGGTTATCAGAAATTCTTACCCAATTAAATTCATACTCGAAATAATTAAAATCTAATAAACATTAAAAGTGTCTAATTAATAATATTATAAATGTTTATGGTGATGAGATATAATTTTCCTTCATTGATCTCTTTCTCTTGGAAAAAGAAGGAGATTTTTCTCATTGGAGACTATATGCAATATTATATATATAAAGTAGTCTTAATTTAGACAGAAATTGTAAACAATTCCACTATTCAGTGCGCCTGACGCTCATAGTCAGTGGAACTGTAAAAGTAGGGGAAAGAAAGAGAATGAAGATAAGGACATAAGCAAAACAAAAACCAGCAAGCAATAAGCAGAGCTATGAATAAAGAGATGGATCCATGAAAAGATTTACTGCCCTTGTTTCAGTCTGCAGATATCATCAAATCCATGTAAATTTTCTTAAAGCAAATTTAAAATATATTTTATTAAAGCTTCAATATTTTAAATATTGATAGATAAAAGATAGAAGTCTTTTATTATGAAAGTTTGTCAACAAAAGATAAAGAAAGAACTTGTATGCATGTCAATTTTCAAGAATATCAATTCTTAATCTTTGCATATTTTCTTCAAAAGAATGGGTATACTGACACCAAAACTAACTTACAATAGGCATTCAGATTCAACCAAAAATAGAAAATAGTTAACTGTTTTTTGCTTTCTAGTCCCTCTCTCTAGTCTCCTTTTTTTTTTTTTATACATCAGGAACTTTTTTTAGAGATATGAAATTGAATCTAGAATTTGAATATCTGAATAGAACTATTAAATTTTTTAATTTCTAATATCCTGCGCTGCAAGAGATACTCCACCTCTCAGTTACTATTCCAATCACCTATGTAGGCTCATTTGAATGGATCTTTAGTAAATGATTTTGCTTTTACACTATTAATCTTTTAATAATTATTAGTAAATAACTAATCAAGAGGAAGAGAGTGAGAGAAGATCAGAATTAGTATTATGAAGACAATATATATGTATATATATACACAAGAAAGATCTGTAGATTGAGTTATACAAGAAACCCTAAGTTTCAGATGCAAGGACACAGGATCTAGCTATATATATGTGAACTGAAGAGTAAATAAAAATATTTATATTCTATAGTTAATGTAGTAACACTAGATATATATGTATATATACCTTGTGAAAAAAATCAACTAATTAAAAACATATAGTTTGGTGAAATATTTCTTTATTTGTGAAGAACCAAAGAAATATAAGTTAATTATATATACCTAGGTTTTCAAATGTATATAAAAATAAGAATAAATCACTTGAAAGTTGGAAGATTTGGAACATTTTAGGAATTGAAACTTAACCCATCAAGCAAGAAGAAATTAGTAGAATTAAAATATAGAGATCGTACATATATATATATATATATATATACCGCTAAAGTTGTGTTGCAGAAGTTGCAGTGAAGATAACAGACACATTCAGAAGCAGTATTGTCCAGAGACATTCTAAAGCTTGCTTCCCTTGCAAATCACTAGATTTTGAAGAACATATTCTTTTTACATCACAAGTAAATATGACAGCTTCAGCCTTCAGGGTTAGAGAAAGACAGAGAGAAAAGATAGGAGGATATTAAAGAGTGCTATTAATGAAGAAAGCAATTTTCTTTTTGTGTTTTTTTTTTTTTGGAGGAGAGAGATGGGGTTTCTTTTATAATTTAGTACATAAAAAAAAATGTTTAAGGCGATATTTGGATTAAGAATATTAAAATCTGAGAAATTTGCCAAATTTCATATAATTAAAATCTTGAATTTTTATTTTTATTAATTTTATCAGTGAGATTTGAATACGAACGTCTGATAAAAATAATATTTAAAAAAATTTAATTTTTTTTATTTCATAAATTTATATAATTTTACTTTGTATAAAAATAAAATTCACAAACTTTAATAATATTTTTATAAAAAAAAGATAATTTATTAAATTTTTATTCATTAAGATGAATAATTTTTCAAAATCTCATCTCACACATGAGATTTCAAAAACTCTCAAAATGAAGCATGTGAATGATGAATTTTTAAATCAAAAAGAAAGAAAGATATTAGAGCTTAAATTCTTTAAATACTTGACTTGGTAATTATTAAAAATGGATTTGGCTATTTTTAAGAGTATATACTCAATTAATATAAGAATAATATGTATAAAAACATAAGGAAAAAAAATAGATATATACAATCATAAACGTTCTTAAAAAAAAAAAAAAATTTGAAATTGATTAGGTCATGAACATATAAATGTGCTGTTCTAAGATAACCATTTATTTTTATATAAGAAGATTTTTGAAATATATCTAATGGTCAACTGTATTAACTCTAATAGTAATTATACTAATTTGAAGTCATCCAACTGTTTACACTTATTGTGCATCAATTTCATGGACGAAAATTTGAGGTAAATAGAAAGAGAAGTTATTAGAGAAACCATAATTGGCCAATCCTGCGTTGTATGATTAATAGAATGAGTGGTGGGAATCTTCAACCTCTGTAGCAAGGAAGTGGGGTTTGCTTTTTTGTTCAGAGAGAGAGAGAGAGACAGACAGACAGACAAGGGAGGTGGGCGCGTGGGAGGAGGAATTATCAACATCACCTATTAAAAATTGGTAAAAGGACCTTGACTTCTACATATTCAATTTTAGTGTATATATATTTCCATTTTATTAACTAAATGATGTTTTAAATTTAATCCAAAATAAAAGCTGAGTTGATTTAAATTAAATTATTACTTTCTTTTTATTTTAAGAGTGAATATTATGATTTAAATTTTACTAATATTACATTCTCTTTAACACACAGGAAGAAAACACTTGCTTTGTTAATTTTTATTAATTAAAAGCAAGGTGGAAAAAAATTTGAAAATTTGATTGTACTCGCTTAAGATGGTTTTTTTACAAAATTAAATATTAAATATTGAAAATTTTTAAGTTGAATGAAATAAGTGATATAATTTTAAATTATTAAAATATTTAAAAATTTTATAATTTATTGTATTAAATATAAATTAAAAATTAAAAATTTTAACTTATCATTTTAAATAATTTTTAATTTAAATAAAATTTTTCAGAAAATAATTACTAAATAATTTAAAATGATTAAAAGTCAAACACTGAATGATATTACCACACCCCTAAAGAGTCTGTCTGACATGTAAATTGAAACTGTTTTCCCAACAAATAATATTTTAGACATTGTTGAAAAAATAAATTTATGAGTATTGTTTAACCATTTAAAAATTTTTTAATTAAAACATATAAAATTTATTTTAAAAATAAATTTTAATAATATCTAATTAGTATTCTTTAACATAATAAATATTCCTTCAAATGCAATTCAAATGATAATACCAAGCAAACCTAAAAAAATAATTAATCTCCATTAAAACCTCTCCCATGAATTGCTCTAAATTCAAACCTAGAAAAGTAGTTGTTCGAACGCAGTTCCCATAATAGATGAAGTTTAAGAGTGGAGTAAAGAGGGTTTATGAAGAGGAGGAAAAAAAAATTATACTAAAAACATAATACAGAGCCACATGGAAGATTGTAGGATTGGCCGTACGTGTACATGGGACGTTTATGACATGAATACACAACTATTCTAGAAAAAAAAATATATAAAATATACATCATATATTGCATCAAAGAAACATCAGACCTGACACGACAAGGATACATTTCCAAAATTGAAGTGCCAATACTTGTAGATATACACCATTGATGTTTAACTCATCATAAACATTATAAGGGTACCCTGGAACAAAGATTAATATTAATCAAACAAGATTGTAAATCGAAAGATATGCCTATAGAAACCATGAATCCAGTTATCTCTAATTTCCCTTTTTCAAGACTATATTATCCAGAGTAATCACTGCAATAATATACATTCTAGGAAAAGGGGACTTACCCCACCTAAAAAAAATTTGTGTGAAAAATCTCATCATTCTTTATGTAAAACATATATACATGTAAGATAAAGTTACTTTGATCGACTTCGTAATAAATTTACTTCTTTCACCAGAAGAACCTTCCAAAAACTGTACAGTCAGCTATATCCAGTTTCGTATATGCAGCCTCTCCAATTTCAATCTGTAAGCAAAAGGTTGATAATGCTACTGGAAAACAAGGCCACTTCTTTATGTCAATGCTCGCACCTCAGCCAGATTTCGAAGTATGAAAAGTATACAACAATATCAAGTAACTCTCCTGTAGAAGAGGACATAGGCACAACAATATCAAGTAACTCTCCTATAGAAGAGGACATAGGCCGCACATGTTTTGATCCTGTCCTCGCTAACAGGAGAAACCTTGTCATCATCGTACTCATACCACCTCCCATGGCCATGCTGCACCAGAACACAGAATTTGAGAATTACTTAAACGTTAAAATAAAATAAATTAAGGATTTATCTGGATTAGATACTCATTTGAAATAAATGTGAATTTAGATTTGAATTTCAATTATAAAGTCATAAAAAATCAGCATAGCACCAAATTCCAAATAATTAATGTCTTGCTACCAAAATAGACCCTAACAGTATTTTATTTTTCCTAGAAGTTTAACACTTCTTAAGAACTCGTTTGCATATGCTAATTCAATAGCTTGCATGACATGCATTTAATTCGACAGACTGAAGGACATCAAATCATTAGATTCGGCTATGAACGATGTTCCAAACACAAGAATATTGATATACAGATAAGATGTGCCCAAATTCTAACAAACAAAACCTATCCATCCCAAATATTGGATAATTTACTCCATATAGTCTCTATTTCTAAAGCAGATGTGAATGTCTCGTCAAATGGATGAAAAAGAGAACCATTAATATTAAAAAAAAAAAGATAGTAACTGACAGGTGAAAAGCATAAGAAGGGGAAAAAAAGATATCTGTGAAATAATAAGCACTCTCTCAAGTGGGGGGAGATAGAGAGAGTAAAACATAGTGAACAGAACTTACATTAACAAATGCAGTATAATGACCACCTCCCATGACTCCATAATGATTGCTTATAGCATACAACTCGTAACAATTGGACAACTGGCCGTCTTTATGACAAATGTAAGTTGAAAGATCAAAATCTTGAACTGGGAAGTCAACATATGTTTCCAGCTTGTTCTTAAAAACCCGACTGTATGAGAACCGTTTTAGATGAACAACCAATATTTCGGGCAATCTCCAAAGATCTAACTTTTTACTAGCTTGTCGTGGCTTTTTACAACTGGGACAGTACCTAAAATTAAATATATATTGAAACATCTAGTATCAGAGTGGGCAACAGAAACATGATCAATTTGATGTAGGAAAACAAAATTTGTACCCTAAATTCTAGGTATAAAAGGGGAAACACTAACCACATATCTTCTGGTCCTAAAGGTTCTTCCTTCAAAAATGCTTCAAGACATTTATACAAAGAAACAGACTCCTGAGGCCTCCTTGTGTACAACTGCGGCTTAAAAACCTCTGGCAAAGAGCTGAGAATGCATGTATCATACTTCTCAGTCATCTTTTCAGACCAGAAAACATGAACTTCTAATCTTTTGCTACACTTTGAGATTGGTAATGGCTCATTCATCTTTATCTCTCTTTCGCCACGAGAATCTAGGATGCAGAATTGAAAATTATTACTGAAATCTGAGTCATCGTCTGTTTCAGCGTCAGAGCCTGCATTACTGTCTGAAATGGTAGGGCTAGGGACATCCTCCATTGTGGAATCATCATTAGCCACAACTCCCACATCGTCATGATCATTTAATTCATCACTAGAAGGCATTACAAATGGATTGAGCAGTTTCAGATACTGTTTACGGAGATCAAATCCATTACAAGGATTAGGAAATTGTGCTACAAGAGGAATGCCAAACAGCTTCCTATTTTTCACTGCTTTATCCAATTCAGAAGGCCTAAACCCAAAATTCAAATAAATCAGTACATGAGCAGAAGGAATAGAAGAAAGAAAAAAAAAAAAAGGACAATGCTAAGGATCTCAATGAGCTTACTTCTCCAAGATTTCATGCATAAACACAATCAAAGGTGATGCGTCAACATTATTTCTGGGTAACCGATAAGCAACAAGTTTGTCCTCGTCTCTGATCAAAGCTAACGAATCAGATGGCTCCTCCAGGAAGTGGAAAATTTTGTTCCTGTATATCTATACACCACTCAATAAGTTCAGATATCAAGATGATTCACATACACAAATATACATAAAATGTAAATTCTAAATCCAAATACACAGCTATACAAAATCCTGAATCACCAACCTACTTTAATTAACTACAATAAAAATGAGTAAAATACTTTCTTGAATAACATACTACTTTCTTGAATAACATACTCCCTCTGTCCACAAATAACATTCCACATTTCCTTTTTGGGACATCCAAAAAAAAAAAGTCCACTTTCCATTTGAAGTTATTTTATTTCCAAGTATACCCTTTAATGTACTTACATTTAATCACATTATTTTAGAATAATTAATACTATTACTAGTCATAATAAAGAGTAAATTGTAAAAGATGCACAAATTCTTACTGTGTCAAGACAAATGGGGATTATTATTTGTGGACAGAGGGAGTATATGAAATTATTAAGCAGTGGGAATATCTCAATGCTAGATATAACAGACACGAAACTTCACTTAACATGGAGTAAGAGAACCAATGCCTTGATTAAAAGTTGGTAATTAAGCATGTTTTGGGTATTATTAATTATTAAAATCCTACTTGGCATTTTCTTTGGATTGGAAAAAGCAATTGGAGTTTAGCTGTTTTGAAAAATTTATAATTAGAACATATTAAATTCACCTTAAAAACAAATTTAAATGACCTCCCATCAATATTTTCAACATAGTACTTTTCTCAACAGAAACATACCGTAAGTGCATTTTATTGAAACAATTGTTTTAGCAACAACTTGCAAAGCATAAATCTATAATTGTATCCTGTCAATTTATGACACAACAAAACTAATCCCATAACCCATTAATTTAGTCTATAGTCCATGCCAAAAGTGAAGGTACTGGGATTACATACTCCTCATATGTTGTTGAAAAGCAGAAATGCTAATTGAGAACATAAAATAGAAGCATACCTCAACCACTAGTAGCCTTTCATCATCTCTTAAGGAACATGCAGCACTCAAGGCTTCAATAAGATCCTTCAATCTCCCGAACTTTGGAACAGATACAGTAATAGGATAAGGCAAGGTAATCCCATCAGAGCTTAACACGGTCAAAGTCATTGTGCGCATCGTTGTTGAAGGTAATGGCAGTGTTAGGTACATAAATGGATCAAACGTAACAGACTTCCTCTTGCAATTGGGACAAACCAAAGTTGAACGATATTGACCCTACAATAATGATGAAAGAAATAACTCAGTTCAGAAGAAAAAAAAAATCGAGTTAATACATCAGCTGATTTCAAGAAAAAATCAAAACAAGAAGCAAATATAAATTAAACATCCTATCTCAAATTACATAAAGCATCAAAGAAAGTCATATTTCCCAGGCATAAAGCATCAAAGAAAGTCATATTTCCCAGGATTGACAATCCAATTCTGGTTATGCTAGCAGCCTAGGACTACTTATCCCAGGAAAAAGAAAAGGCTGAGACTTTGACAACAGGAGAAAGGAATCAAAACTGATTCCATCTTTACAACAGTGCACCCTCACAAAACAGAGGACTCACTTGAAATAAATCAACTATAATGGAGTCGTTGCGAGCCAAGTGATTCTTCCAATATTCATCAGCCACTTCTTTGTCAGGACGGTCATCTGCATCTTTAACTTCTATGTATGGCTTGCATTTTACACGATTCAAATCTTCATGAAGTCCATCCAACAAAAAGGCAAGGAATTCCTGCATTTGTACACGTGATATCAAAAACTAAAAAGACTTAACAAGCAGGTTTTCCCACATGAAACAAAAATGATGATCAATAAATAGCAAACGATGAATGACATGCTAAAAATGTACTAGAATCAAATAGCCATACTAACTTGAGAATCATGCTGGTTATAGCCACTAAATTGAGGAGCAAAATTAGCAAGTTTTAGCTTGAACATTCTAGGTGCTACTGGTGTTGCTCCTGGAGCCCACAGCTTCCTTAGCAAGTCTCCAAATGCTAAAGCAAGCTCACCCTGAATAAGAAGCAGGCAATTATTAAAAAAGGATTAGCAACGTAAAGAAGCAAAAATTACAAAAAGATGACAAGCCTGTTGTTACATACATTCATCCCTAGTGGATTTTCACGATTTATTTCTTTTTTGTAATCTCCTAGAAAGTAATCAACTAGCTTTGGAGTGTGAGCCAAGCACTGAATTGCACTATTCATGAAACATGTGTTCCCAAGATTCTGTAATCCTGTCAAACCCAATAAACCAACTCTCCTATAGTCACAAAGTAATAGGTTTGTTGGTGTTGAACGAGAGCTCATGTAATCACAGCTTCCATTCCTTTTAACTGAACCAAAGCTGGACGAATTATCTTTCACGTAATCTTCTGTCATCTCATCTATCTTTCCATCTCCTTTCATGGAATTGGAAAATCCATAGACTTGCAGTTCAAGGGGAATCTGCGCAGATAATATTCAGCACAAGATCACATAAACAAACTAAAAAGCAACTGCCAGACATGGTAGTTGTACATAACTGCAATACGTGGAAGTTCAATGGTTACTATCTTCTTCAATCAAGTTGAGACCCAAAAGGCCAGCGACACAATGTGAAATTGAACAAAACAAACATAGCAATTAATAAATCAGTCACCTCTTCACAGTGTCCCATAGAACCATTAGGCAAGTTAATCCTATCATACATCAAGAACTGAGTTGTTTGCCCTGAGAAGTCCCACATGTGCACCTGCAGAACAGATGAATTGAATGAAAAATACTTTTTCGCCAAACACAAAAGTATTTCATTTTGGGATACTAAATAATCATCAATAAACTAACCACCTCAACATTAGGAACAAAAATATCGCAGGCTCTTTTGAATAAAGCAACCACATTGTCCTGGAAAATTGCAGAATAGTGTCAGACAGATAAAAGTAGAAGACTAACAAAATAATAAGTTCTTGACTTCAGCATTAGTATTTGAAATAAAAACAAAATACACAATCAACATAAGAATAATATAGCTATTCTTAGCTTTGATTCAAATTTAGAAGTAGAATAATTATCCATTGAGTAGCAAATTTATAATCACAAGTTTTCATTGAAGTTTTAAAAATATTCATAATTTTATTATGTATAGTAAATATTTTCCGAATTTATAAAAGTACAAATATTATAGAGAACAAAGAATAGTTATTCCATTTCATGGAGTAACTATTTTATTTCTTCCCTATTCCATTCCATAAACCAATTAAGCCCTAAAAGTTAAATGTATGCTCAACTTGATGTAATTGATCTGATAGTCATTTTGGCAACGCCTTAAGAAATTTTATCTTCAACCAAAAAAGCCTCTGTCTCAAGTACTACCAACTGTATTATGTTCTCAAAAAGGATATAGAATACAGATTCAACTTAGAAGTATGCAAACTCGTTAACAAACCATTAATCCACATCAGCTATAAGAATATGGTAATGACAGCAAAGAAGAGAAAAAGAAGAGCAAAAAACTTTACCTTTAAACTAATCTTCACGATCAAAGAATTTGTTTCCCAAGAAACTGAAAGCCTAATTTTTATAGGAAAGACATCTTCTGAATCATCTTCTGCAATGAAAGGGCTATATACTTCCTTAACCGCTGCTTTAGAATCATTATGCCTGTAGGAGTTGAACAAATCGATGCCCAACATAGCAGAAAGACATTAACTCCAAAAGAACTATACATAAAATAATAGTACAAAAGAGGAATGTTTTATCATTTCATATCATTTAAGTTCCCTGAAGCTTCTACTGACTCTAAATTTTCCCAACTGCATTTTGATTAATACCAATATTTAGGATTTAGGATTCCCCAAATCCGTAAGGAATGCGTATCATATTTTATTGGTTTTAAGTAATCACAAAAATTTTACTTACAAATTTATTTTTTTATTCATAAAAAGAAAATAACATTGAATTAATTTGCAACTCATAACTTTCAAGTTAGTTTAGTAAAAGCAGCCAACAAAGCAAAACTGCAAAATGTCTAACTCCACATTCTAGGAGCATGAAACTTTATTATAAATTATAATACCTGAGTCACAAAAATTTAGATAACTCTCATGGAATGTGATAGTCAATTATACTAACCATTTTAGTGCCTGCAACCACATTGTCCCAGATAACAAAGCATACTCCTGAATTGAAAGCTTTTCAACAGCATTAGTATCACTCTTCCCACAATCCTCTATCTTCCTTAAATCCAGCACAATTTTTGTATCATCATCATCATTACTTACTAATACATCATACAACACTCCTATTCCACTAGCATCACCCATACGACTCTCTCTCCACCACCTGAAAATCGGAGTTGCCATAATAATAATAATAATAAATAAAATAAATCAATATTTTTATACAAAAATTTGAATTTATATCAACAGACCTGTAAGGAACCAAGTAAAGCTTGTTTTCGGCGTCTTGGTCATTGTCGTCGTCATCAATGAAAAGAGAGTGGTGGCGGTAGTTATGATTGGAGGTGGAAGGAGTGGAGCGGTAATCAATTTCAAGGTCAAGGAAGTTATCGTCAGCGGCGGAGGAAGAAGAAAAGAAATCGTCCTCCATGATATTGGGGGGAAAAAAAGCTAGGGTTTTGAAGAAGAAAAGGCGGGCAAAGGATTTGCAGAAACGGAAAGTAGAGAGAGAAAGGCGAGTAAGTTTTAGAGAGAAAAAGCGGGTGGATTTGGTGATTATTGAGAGACGAAGCAGCTTCTCTGATACACGGCTCATACAGGACAACACATCTATTACTTTGTGTGCGTTTCGTGAGACATTATAATAAATGCATTCCAATTGCAAATAATAATTAATTCAGTTATAATAAAAAAAATATTTAATTGATAAATTAAATTTGAATATTCTATATACCTTATTCTTTATTTTATATTTTTTCATAATATATTATTTATTTTTTAAAATATTTTAATAATTAATATTTTTTATAAATAATATTAAAAATAAAAAAAAATATAAATTAGAAATTTGTTACACAATGAGATTGATAAACATAACTTATTTAAATAATAATGCATATAATTAAAATTATAATTATATTTTATTTAAATAATAATTTTAGTATTTTAAAATTTAATTCGAATTTTTCATTTTATTTAATATTTTATTTTTTTATTTATATATTTTTTTATTTTTTATATTTTATATTATTTTTTTAATATTTTAATAATTAATATATTTTTTATAACTGATATGATAAATAAAATATTATATAAAATAAAAGGTAATATATTAAATAAAATAAATGATTCAGACTCAAAATCCAACAATAATGGAATTTGGGTAAGTGAGGGCTGCGTTTGAAGTCAAACGCCGAAAGCGAGAATGGGGACAGGAATTGTGTAGATGGTTCTGGCAGAGGGTTTTTGCACTTCTATATGGACTTGGCTTTAATAAGTGATTGACATGTGGCTCTATAAGGAACAAAGGGCGGCCTATAAAATTGGCCTGGTCCATATGGATTGAGGGGCTTATTGCTAAAAACACATTAATTTCTTTTGTATTAACTTTTTAAAGTGTAAAAGAATTTTATAAAAATTTTTAAAAATTATAATATTATAATATTCGTTATAATAAATTTAATAATATATTTTTTTTATATAAAATAAAAATTAAATAAATTTAAAAATTATAATATGAGTTTATTAAATTTAAACTGTTAAAATTTAATAATTTAAATTTAATATATTTTTAATATATATTTTTAAATTTATTTATTTTTTGTTTCATATGAAAAATATGTTATTAAATTTATTATAATGAATATTATAATATTATAAATTTTTACAAATTTTTTTTAGATTCTAAAAAACTAAGATAACAGGAACTAATGTATTTTTATGATATCAAACGCTCAACCCGGTCCACATCTTAGGGCCCGCCTAAAAGCCACAAGCTTTTATTTGTTTTCGCCCTTAATTACCCTTATCCCTTATAATTAAAGACTTTTTAAGGCATGATTATTAAACTTGTTCCCAAGTTTCAATCTGTGGAAAAAATTACGAAGTCCATTAAATTAAATTTTTAAAAATTTAATTTTTTAAATTCAAATTTAAGTCATAAACAAATCTAATTATTATTAATTAAGCTTTAGGTATCTAAATTATCATCTCATATCATATATTAAGTATTTATGAGAGAAAATGGCATGCTAGATGTTAAAATTTTAAATTCTCCATAATTTTTCATAATAATTTTCAATTAAAAAATAATTATTTCATATTTTTAAAATTTTTAATATAAAAACAAATAATAATTGCCTAATTTAACATGTAAATAGAAACTCATAATTTGTTAATAGATAAAATTATGATGAAAATTGAATACTCAACTCAATTAAGTTTTAATCTCAAATTAATTAGTACTTCGAATATGAATATTTTTTTTTATTATTATTACAAGCGCTTATAGGTTAAATCTACAAAAAGATCTAGAATCATTCTTAATCACTCTTCATCAATTAAATTAGTTTAGGTGTATCTTCACTTTTTTTTTTTTAATATTTAACTTAATATAATCTATTATTCTTATTATTTTATTATTTATTTGAAAAGGGTTAATTAATAAAAAATATAAACTTTATCTTAATATATTTTTTTAATTTTTACTGTTACAAAATTAAAAATTATAGTATCTATATTAATTACCATTGACAAAAGAAAATACAAAATTTTTAAAAGTTAAAATAATATAAAAATTAATAATTTAGATATTAAATATAAATGAATTTAAAAATTAGGGATTAAAAGTGTTGCATAAGATTCATAATTTTGTAATCAATGATTAAATCATAGTGCTAAATAGAAGTCCACAAACTCAAGGACCTTGTATTGGTCCCAATCATTTTCTCTTAATGTTGACCAAATGATGGATCCACACCAAATCAAACATTAGATAGACTAAATCTTTGTAAATATGGGCCATCAATTAGCTATGGTTTTAATGGGGACAAGAGAACCCAAGCCCAACAAACACAATTCCCTCTAATAATTTGTCTGATTTTTCCCCCTCAAAGAAAAACAGTACATAAGATGAGAGACACGTAAGATCTTCTGCAAATCCTACAAAAAACTCTTGTATAATTTTGAGAGTGAATAAGTAAAATCAGCATTTATTTATTTGATTTATCAATTAGAAATTGAATGTCGAATGCATTTCCCTAACATTTCATTGGGGTTGTAAGATTTCAAGTTTCAATTCTAATTAATGCTAAATTTACCAAAAGAAAAGGAAACTTATGCAACTATTGGTTTGTATTTTAGCTAAAAGGTATATAATTTAATTGATAATTATATGTGAAGGTTTTGAATTTAAATCCTCATTTAAAGGATGAGATTATAATTTAGGAGTTAAAAGGTTTAAGTTTCTAATTTCCATATTGTTAGATTATTGTGTTAGTTTTATCTGATTATTTATTAGTTGGTGATTTGTTTAATTACTTTTCATAATCCATTACAATGTAACAAGTTAAAAGGAAAAAAAAAACTTTGAGGATGGCATATCTTATCTTCCAACAGTTCATCTAGAATGAGTTGAATTATGAATACATTCCCTGCCCCATGCAGTAATAATGGATGTGATGATGTTAACGTTATCCTTGTCTTCCTGCATGTATAATGGGCTATTTCCTTTATGATACTTGAAATAGAAATCAATGCCTCTTGTTTTTTTTTTGTATGGGCTTGATTCCTTTCATACTTGTGCACATTGAGGTTTTTTTTTTTTTTGATCTTCTTCGCGCCACCCAAATCGTTGTGTGCTAACCATAGCCAATAAATCCTTAATTAGTATAATTAAGATTATTCATTATTAACTTCATCATTTAATCTACTAATCCCTAATTTATACTCTATTGTCGGCAATTTTTTTTTTTTTTTTTTGTTAATTGGGTTACGAAGAACTTGTTATTTTAAATTTTGAAAAATAACTATAATATTATTGAATCAAATTTAACCTGTGTAAATTGTAAAGGCATATAATTCCCAAATTGATTCCGTTTCTCTTTAGGGAGGCAACAATAGATATTGAATAGTCAATAATAGGGATGAGAAAAAATCGACTTAATCGAAAATAAAATTGAATTAAATTAAATTAAGTGGGTTTGTTAGTTATAGTGTAAATTTGAATTCGATTTTTCTAAAAAAATCTAAAATAATTGAATGGACCAAAATATATATATTTTATTTAAAAAATTAAATAATTAAATAACTGAATCAAAATATTTTGATTCGATTCGATTTAAAATTCAATTCAATTTGATTTTTTAAAATTTCAATTCAATTAATTTAATTATTTTAAATTTCAGTTTGATTTGAATCAAAACTGACTGAATCCTCGTTGCTAATCAATAGCCATGCTTTGTTCACTCCGTTTAAAGTCCTACCAATTTCAAATTTTCAATGTGTGCGGCTTTCCATACCATGATGTTTGTTATAATTTTGGATGGTGTAAGAATTTGGAATACTATGTTTAGGAACTTGTCATGAATTGCATTAATAACCTCTTTGAAAAATGAAAATGCATGTTTCCATCAATACTCATAACCAATTTTACCCTTTGCTCCACTTTTCTTCAATAAGGCAAGTTAATAACAATTCATGGAAAGAAAATCTAAATAAATCAACATTTAAGAAAGTAAAAGAGAGAAAATCCAAGACACTACTAGCATGACCATAAGGATTAATGAAATAATCTATATGAAAAACTATCCTTATTTAAGATATTGAACACATCAAATAACAATTATTGTGCGTGTGTGTCTATATATTTTAGGTCAGGCATATTGAGCAATTGAAGCATGCATGTACTTGTTTTGAATGAAACAGGAAAAGGTCAATGCACTATAGCTATGGTGGAGCTTTGATAAGGCATTTATTATATTTATATATTAATGGTGTCCATTGGTTGGCCTACAATTATAGCAAATGAAGAAATATGTCACTATATATGAAGGCACCATTTCATGGGATTCCTTAAGAATCCTACCAATTGTCACTATATATATATGTGTGTGTGTGTACGTGTGGCCCTCTTAGCTCTTCTAGCCCCCCACTAATATGGCCTGTAATTATGGATTTCATTTCAACGTCAAAAATCTTTGTCAACCCAAGTATTGACCTTTTCTCTTGCATTAGATTTTTAACGTTATCGACCATAAAATTTGTGAAAAATATACACAGAGCCATTTTGTATGTTTGGTTGACCATAGAATTGAAAATAATTACATGCAAATTTTAAAATAAAATTCTATTTTTTTCACAAATAATTTTTTTTAATCTTTTTATACTTCAATTGCTCCAATTATTATTAATATAATATATATTTTTAATAATAATTATTAATTTAATTAATAAATTTTATTTAATTATTTAAAAATAAAATTTCAAAATTTTAGAGATTCATTTTCATTTAAATTCTAATTTTAAGGAAAATCTAATAAGCGTTGCAAATTGCAATTAAGTTGATTATTTGCAAGCTACTATTTTTGTTTCCCAAATAAAAAGTATTTTACTCTTATTTATATTCTCTTGATAGAAATCTTAAATTTTTGTCATTAAAATATACTTTCATTCCAATTCATTCATTAAATTTTTATTAATTTTTATTTTTTATAATTAAAAATATGTAAATAATGATAGCAAGAGAAAGAAGTATCTAGTTCCGATGAAAATAGGGAAGGGTAATAGAAATACACAAAATGATAGCAACCTCTACATCGGAACTTCGGAATTACCCGGAAATAACATCTTATTCCACTATGATAATACTTTTAAAGAGGAAATAACATCTTATTTCACTATGATAATAATCTTAGAGAGGGATATATAAGAAATTAAAAATTTTAATGTAATATTCACCATATATGCAATGTAAACAATGAAATAAAGCTATAAAAGGGATAGAAACAGAGAAAGTTTAACAAATTTTACAATGATTTGGACATATATTTTTCTCAATATCAACCATATATTGAAGTTTCATTAACTAAAGGCTCACAACCCAAATCAACACACTAATTTCACTGGGATTTCTTCTTTTTATAATAGGAAACCACTCACAAGTCTTTCTCACTAAAGACGAGATTTATAAGTTTTTTTTATTAGAACTTAACCAAGCTATTTGACAGAAACAAAATGAAATATAAATAGTTAGTAAAAATTAGATTGAACATATAAGTACAAAACGTTCAACGAATAACACTAAAACAGAATAATGAGAAGAAACCACTACAATAATCTTTCTAGAGCTTGACAAAAGTTCTTCTAACTTCAAATATTCAAGTATTTATAGCATTCAAGTGTTGATAATTAAATATGACCATTTTAGCTTCATTTAATGCAACTTTTTAAAATCTTCTCTAACTACTATAATTTTTTGTAGATCCGTCCGATGTTGACAGTTAACCACCAGTAACAGGTGTTCTAGACTGGTAACGGTTGTTATGATGATGGTGTAACGAGTTTGACCAATCTGTCATGAGCTTGACGGATACTTTATGTCTTGAATAAAGAAAATTGATTTTTTCAATTGTAACAGACGTTCTGATATTATAACAAGTGTTATATTTCTTGTTACAGCCTTTTCACTTTGTAACCAACTTAAAAGTTATTTATGTCTAATCATTTTAATTTGAAGTCTTTTTAGTAATAAGTATTATGTGTTTATAACGGAGCATTACACTATGTTTTATAACAAAACTAAGAAACACAAGGTTAAATGTAACATATCAAATTCAATTCAAAGTTTATATGGATTTGTAGTGATCATCAAGATCACAATATATCAAAGTTATGTAATTCACAAACTGATGATCCAACAAAGTTTTGTAATTATCATAAAAATCATCAAATCAAAATCATTAAAGAACCAACATAATAATAAATTTCACAACTTTGCATTTAGAGTTAAGATGCAATGACGATCAAAGGAGTTGTGGATCAATCAATGAGGACATCGATAATATAAGTGGAGAGAATATAACAAGGCTAGATTTGAGGTACTCTCCTCCATGCACCTAGTGGTTTATCCTCCTCGAGGAGCCAAGTTTATTCCTATTACATATATAGGTAGAGTATTATAGTGTCGGCTCTCCACTATTCCAAGGCCAATTATCGGTCATTGAGTTATGGCTTAAGCAAACTACACCAGTGTGAACTAAGAGGCGGGTTTCATACTTAGGAAATGAGCTTTATATACACTATGGGGCAAAAAACTCATATTGTCGTATTTCCTTGAGTGGAGGTCTCTATATAGAGTAGATTATACCATACGACTTTTTCAATTGGCTTACAAATCAGTCGTACTCGAATAAGTTTCTTCATTACTATTAACAGTTGGTTTTATTGGCCCCGTATAATATTGAACATAATATTTGGAGTAAGATTAACCTAAATTGATGAAAATTTAGGTGTCACATGGAGAGTTAGAGTTAGCCAAATCCTCACCCCAAGATTTAAATTTTTAATTTTTGATATTGTAAGAGGAATATTCAATCACTCAATTATTGTAATTAATGATTTAATTTGTTGATTATATAAATTTATAACGTGTACCAAATAAGTTTCTTCTCTATTATTATTTGGACAATTTTGTATTTGTCCACATACAGCAAGAGTTGATGAGTTGTCAATATTTTCTGGTATGGCAAAATCAAATGGTCATTGAAATCTTGGAGTATAATTCCATTTTGGTTCAATGGATAAATATTTATGTCAGGAAAGGACTTCGGGACCATTTTCAAGTCAGGATTTTTAGTTGACATTTTTTGGCTTGTTTTCATGCAAAATGATATCTAAGAAGAGTTATTTAAGATTTGGGAATCCTGTTGAGAAATATTATTCCTGCAACTTCTTTTTTTTTTTTTTTTTTTAAATTTAGCAAAGCCGAAAATATATAATTAATATTTTTTTCGTCCTATTTGAAAATTCATATTTTACAAAAATTTTATTTTATTATTTTTCATATATATTTAGAATGAGATAAATTTATAAAATTCAATTCTTTTAATATAAAAAGAAATGTTCTCTGAAAAAATAGAATAAAAAAATAATTTCAAACTAAATAGAAATCATATCATTTTGCAAAAAAATTAATTTAATTAAAAATTAATTTATCGTTACATAATAAAACTATATGACATAATCTCCTAAAATTTCAATATTATTAATTATTGACTTATTGTTAAATAAATATATATAATTAAGAAAATAAAATAAATTTATTATTTATATACATAATATTTAAAATAATTTTTGCATAAAAATTTTATTTTATTTTATTAATATAATTGAATTGGATTAAATTTTTCAAATTAATTTTTCCAAACAAACACACATATTGCCACCAAATTAGTAAAAAACTATAAAAGCAAGAGACAATATGGCAATGAGCTGAGCTCATAGTCGGTCTAATTTTATGTGCTAAACTAATTTTTCATGAAGCAAATTCTAGATGAGCACAAACTAAATTAATCTATCT
Source organism: Aleurites moluccanus (assembly GCA_948193065.1). Classification (NCBI taxonomy): domain Eukaryota; kingdom Viridiplantae; phylum Streptophyta; class Magnoliopsida; order Malpighiales; family Euphorbiaceae; genus Aleurites; species Aleurites moluccanus. The sequence continues at coordinate 66,143 of CANXYC012006230.1, read as the reverse complement.
TGTCAGGTTTGCTGAATCATAATTATATTAAATCACTTTATTTGATAGCTAATTGTATTTTTTTTTAGCCGACGCATGGGAATATTTTCATCTAATCCATGATAGTTTTTCGCCAAAAAAAAAAAAAAAACAAATGTACATTACCAACAATTAGAGATTTTCAATTGGAAGATTAGGATAGCATGTAAATTAAATATAAATAATCTATTTGATTTAGTTATTCATAATAACCATTAAACGGCTAGCTGATAGCTAATTATTAGTAATTATTAACTAATATAATTGATTGTAGTTAAGTGTTTGATAAAATTATTATTAATTAGTATTGTTAATATGTTTAATAACTATTAAAAAAAATAATATTTACATTTTATTTTAATATTATTTTTAATAAGATAATTTAGTTTTTATTTAAATAAATATAAATTATTTCAAAAAATTTTAAATTGAAATTTTTGTAAATCAAAACTGTTTAACCTTCCAACAACTAATAATTAAGGAATATCATTTAAAAAAAAAAATCAAACTGATTTGATGTTACTAAAAAAAAAAACTAACTGAGTTTTTCAAATACCCATTAATTATTAACAAAATAGTCCCTATTGTGATATGACCTCTACCGTAATTAGAATTCTAATCAATAAAATTCAACAAACTTTAAGGCTTTCTTTGAGATTTTTTTCATAAGAAAGAAAAATGCAATTTTTTATCCATGGGATAAGAAAAAAAAAGAAAAAAAATAATTAATAAATACTTCTTGTTTGGAATTTTAAGAAATAGAAAAGATATTAGCTATTAAGGATAAAATAATATTATTTAAATATTATTTTTAGTAATAAATAAGAGAAATCTAATTTTTAGTAATAAAATAAATTAAATTATCTGTAATTTAAATTATTTTTTCTATCATTAAGAAATAATAAAATAAAGTTGAAACTATGATATCATTGCCTTGTAATCATAATTTGATTTTGAAATGATTTTTTTTTATTTAATTATAAAATAAATAAATAATGAAATAATAAGTAATTCGGATTCAAAACAATTTTTGATATATGAAAATCTCTTAAAATTAATTTGATTTGATTATTAAAGTTAGTGACTTGTGATTATATGAGTTGGTATTGCTTTTATTTTATTGGTACGTAAGCTCGTGATTAGATTTCAAAAGATGATTTTGGATATTCTTAGAAGTGAAGTTACCCCTTAGTTTACCCTTGATTTGAAGTCCTTGTTATTGTAATCTATAGTTAAGTTGGAGGTATGATGAAGTCATTTCGAAATTTAACTCAATTAAAACTCTGAAATAAAAAAATAAAAAAAAAAAAAAAAAAAAAACATTGGATTGGGTAAGCAGTTTAATGGTGGAATGTTTATTTGGTTATCTATGAGGTTAAGGTAACGTTTGATAACCTCATTCAATTTTTAAAATTAAAATTTTTAATATTTAATTATTTTAAATTATTTAACAATCTATATTTTAAAATTTTAAATTATTTTAAAAAATATTTAAAATAATAAGTTAAAATTTTGTTAATCTAAATTGAGAATGTTATAACTAATTAAAAATATTAAGTTAAATTATAAATTAATTAATAGTAATAAATTATGTCATGCGGTAATTATTCTATAAATGAATATAGTAATTCGCTAAGAATTTCTATGAATTATAGTGTATGCCTCGTGGGATTTCAATATAGCATTAGTTTATATACTTTTCTTTTTCTTAATCCACCATGAACAAAAATTCAACCATATTGTTATTTAGAAAAGGATAAATTACTTAATACTCTAAAAATTTAATATAATTCATATTGTTTCAAAATTAATATTTTTAGCCTCTAAATTAATTTTAATGAAAAGTGCTATATTTTAAGAGGCTAAAGTATTTTATGCTATAACAAATGAAGGATTAAAGTGCATCATAATTTAAAATTGTAGGGATTAAAGTATTTTATAATTAAAATATTAAAAAATAAAATTTAGAAGTTTCATAATTTTACAAAAAAGAATTAAAGTGCTATCCATTAACAAATCTCAAGGATTAAAAGTATTAGATATTGAAATAATTGGAACTAAAATGTTAATTATATCAAACTTCAAAGATATTAAAATAATTTACTTTTTTAAAAAATAAAAATTTATTATTTTTGAATAAAACGGAACGCAAATATTAAAAATTATATATACACGCAAAAAAACAACTCTTTCTAAATTTCTTATATCAAAAATAATACTTGCAATTTTAATTGAATTATTAATCAAATAATAAATCAATAGAAAAAGAAAAATACACCATTAAGGAAATAAAATAAATAAACCACCAAAAAAATAACATAAAAGAAAATCATATCTATTAAAAAATAAATATAAATATTATTAAATAATAAAATGAAAAATAAAAAAGAATGATCTACATTAACTTAAAAAAAAAAATAGTTGAAAAATTAACAATAAAGAAAAAATTTGAGATAGAAGAAATAATTTCTCCCTCTAAAATCTTAGAAAAAGTAGCTCAAGTTATAATTGAAATTTTTTAACAAACATATACTCTAATAACTAATAAATTAAATTTGAAAAGGGTATAAAATAAGGTTCAATTGATTTTGATGGAAAGTTTGTTGGTTTTGCTTTCATGAGAAAAAAACACATTATTATTAGATAAATAATACTTTGATTAGGTAGCAATGAGAATTTAAACATTTTGGACTCATTCCTTTGGGTATCATAAAGAATAGGGATTTTTATAAATAAAAAAAATAATAATTTTATTGTTATAAAAATATTTTTTAATAAATATTACATACTTAAAAAAAAATTAAAAATACGATGTAAACCAAACATATATCAAAATATATACTAAATATATTTCAAAAATTATATTTTTAAAATATAAAATCGAAAAAGTAAAAGAAAAAATAAATAATAAAAAAAATCATATATAGTGTAATTTTTTCTAAAGAATAAGGACAAAGAAAAATGAGAAAAATAACAAATTACTTAAAAACAAAATATTTATATTTGTTTTCTATAATTTTATTTATTAGAAGAATCAGTCAAAACTTTGAAGAGAAGATTGCATGAAATTCTGACTTAGCCAGTTGCTCCACATTGTTTTTTTTTCTTGAAGTTATATTCTTTTTTTTTATTCACTTAATTAAAACAATCAGCTGTTAATTAAAGATTACTGCATATAATGAGCTGTAATTAAGTATAATATAATGTTCAAAATATTAATTATGAGTTATTAAAATTTATTTATAAGTTAAGTTGTATATATTTGATTATAATATTCTCAATTTTATTTTTTAATAATATCTAAAATTATATTTTAAAAAATAATTTTAATCTAATGACAAATAATTAAATATATTAACAAATAACTTCGTTAAATAGGAACTTATTATAAAATCGAGCATTACATTCTATGAATTAAATTTTTTTTAAATTAAAATATGAAAAGATAATTTATTATCAGAGTTTTTTAAGATAAATATAATTTATCACATATTATTATTATTATTAATATTAATTACACAATTTTTTCTATTTATTTAAATAATTAAAATTAAAAATTTATTGACGCTTATTATTACTTGTATAATATTAGTTTATATATTTCTTCTTATAAACTAATCCTCCCTATTGGTAACTTGTCAAGCAGCTGCTTTTGTGTAGGCCCAATTTGCTTCTTCCTTTGATTTCTGGCTACTTTTTCTGGTTGTCACTTTCTAAGAATTTCAGGGAATTTATTTCCACTTTGTTTATGTGCAATTGTGCATTGACAATATAATAACTCTATTTTGGAATTTGCTGACTAAAGAAATATGAAATGAATTAATTTAAATTTCAGTTTCATGGATTGTCCAAATCCAATCTTTAATTAATATTTTTTTTTTTAATGAAGTGTTCTTAGTTAATTTTATTTTTAAATTTATTTATTTAATATTATTTTAATTTTTAATTATTAACGAGTACCTCATACAATCTTTAAAATACGTTAATATATTGCGGTCCAAATAAAAAAAAACTTTGTCAAGATAAGTTTCAAGACATCAACTAGAAAATCCATTATTTTTTTCTTCTCTAGTAATTAATTCTTAAGATGGTCTAATTCCCATATTAATTAAATAACAATATTGAGACAATATGTCATTTATTTATGTAACTTTAGCTCCAACCCAACGTAACATGTTGTCTTATTTCTTAAAAGTAATGAGAAAATTGAAAATTTATTGTTTTAGAAATAAATAATTAGAAATTCATGTCATAATTAATCCACTAATAAATTCATATCGAATAAAAAAATTTATAATTTCAATAATTCAATTTTAATCTTATTATTAAACGAGTCTTATTAATAAATTCACATAATTAGAATTGATTAATAGTATGATAATTAAAAATCTTTTTTATAATTTAAATTTTACCAATAACACAAATTTATAATTTAACTAATAATTTAATAATGCAGAATTTATTTAATATTAAAAAAAGTCAGAAATTTAGATATAAGGATAATAATAAATTGAGTATTTATTTTATATTATAAAGAGTTAAAAATTCAAATAACAAGAGTGATTATTTTTTTAAGCTAAAGAAAAAGGGGGAAAAAAGCAAAATCATTATGAATGAAGAAAATTATTGGGTATTGCATGAGTGTTAACACCCAAATGGGAACCTTCTTGTGATGTTCACACAAGGAATGCCCATGAAAATGAGATATCCCTACCCACCTTTTGAAGCAAAAAAAATCCACACAGGATACCAACTATTCACATGTGGTTTCTGTTACCAACAACAAGTCATCCTCTTAAATTTATGAATTGTGAATGTGAAAATAAATTAAATTTGGTAGGACTTCCTTAAATGCTTGACCTTATCAATTATAGACTCATGACTCCTTTTGGTTAGTAGGATAAATCATAGAAAATGTACCTATCCATAGTTAGAATTGCGGACAAAAGTTATATAAAGTTTCAGTTTATAAATACTCTCTCCATTGTTTTATTTATCATTTAAAATTTTATATATATATATTAAAATATTTATTAATTAAATTAAAAATAATTTATTTAATTTTATATTTTTAATTTTATTTTAAATTAAATTATTATATTATAATTAAATATTATAAAAATAAAATAAGAAAAAATAGATAAATATTATTTTAAAAATTTAAAATGACAATTAAAATATAAATAAATAAATTTCTAAAACGATAAATAAAAAAAAAACAGAAAGAATAATAATTAAAAAAAAAAATCACGTCCCTTTACTCTTTTCTTTTTTTTGTTTTTTCTCAAACGATCTCTTTTGAGAAATTTGAGATTTGAATTATAATTTTATAATTTTGAAGATAATATTAATAATATGTATATATATATATTAAAATTATAAAATTATATTTTATATTTTAAAATTATATATTTTTAAAATTGCATCAGTTAATATAAATTGGGTAATTAGTTGATTGATTGAAATGTTTTAACTAGAATATTTAAAAGAAGTATATATGTATATATACTAAATTGATCAAATTTTCAAAACAGTCCATAAAACAATAAGTTTGCTTGGTATATATTTGATCAAATCTATATAAATACATTAAAAAATAATAAGAAATCATTATGTTTTAGGAACAATGATTTTCAAATTGATTTTATTATAGTTAGACAATGATTTTATGCTAAAATAATGTACATTTATCATTTAAATATTACCATCAACCTTACTACTTCATCACCTTACAAATTACAATATAAAAATTAATATAAAATTTTATTTATTTATTTTTGTATAAACTTCATACAAATGATCTTATTTGTTATCATTTATCTTTTTTCATACACTAAAAAAAAAAATTGGGAGCACAATAAATCTCTATTCTTATATATATTATATATTAGTAAAATCAAAACAAATCAAAGATTTATGTAAAAATAAATATAATTATGCATTTGTTAAATAAATATTAATGAATTTGCATTTTTATTCTTATTAAAATAAAATATAAATACTTTCATATTAATAAATTACGGTACGAAGATGATAAAGAAAGGATATAAATAATGGTAGTGATAAATTTGAATTTAAAATTTCCCTCATTATACTTTAAAAATAAAATAAAAATTACCTTTAAAGGATTTACTTATGCACAAGAGTAGACTTTAATTTTGTCTTTTACCAAACAAAACCTAATTTTGGGTCATTATGGAAAATACTTAGATGTGTATGTTGTTAAGCAAATAACATTTTGTTTGTTTCTAACCTAACCCCCACCATTTGTTGCTTTTACCTTTTCCACCCATTCGTCACTATCACCACCACTAATATATCTTTATTCTCTTGTAACTACCATTTCAACTCTCCGAATTCAAATGGAAATATTTTCATCAACTTTAAATAGATATATAAATAACTTTTTAAAATTTAAAAATATTAAATATTTTTTTAAATATTTAAATATAAAAATAAAATATTATTTTAAAATTTAAAAATAAATTAGACTTTAATAATTTTTTTTAAATAATATTTTCAAAATTATATTTTTATTCAAATATCATCACGATGTCAAATGACAATAAACTAGATAGAATTTTATAAAGTATTTAATTTACTTTTTTGAAATTAGAAAATGTTGATTATTTTAATTAATCGTTGGAAATTAATTTTAAATTTACCATAACACTAATTTTAAAATTAGTAAACTATATATTTTCTTATTATTTTTATAACTATAAATTAACAATATATATAAATGTATAAATATTAGAAATAAGAATAAAAATTTACATTTTTTATAAATATAAAGTTTTGTAGTAATTTAACTTTTGAATCAAAAAATTAATATTTAGATATAAATTTTAAAACGTTAATAGTTGAAAATTTAATTGCAAATTTTATATATTTTTATCACACTTTTTTTCTTATTTATACCAAAATATTAGCTTTAAACACTCAAGTTAAAATAAATACTAAATTAATATCTTCAATCTGATAAAAAGTTAACCATTCATATTATAATAAAGAAAAATTTAAATAATACAATTATCATTAACAATTTAATTCCAAAAATCTAAGTATAATTAGTAAAATAAAGAATAAATTTACTTACTAATTTGAGTCAATCTCTTAAATATTATATAGTTTTAATTTCTTTTTAAATTTTCCTAAAATATGTCAATTTTTGTTAATTTTATTAACAAAATACAAAATAAATGCAACATATATTAAAATTCCTCTTTGTAAAAGGAGAAATAAAGAAAGAAAGAGATATGTCAACAAATTACAATTTGTCATGATTCAAATTTTAAACACAACAAATATTGACTTGTTAACATCAAAGTAAAATTTTAGTTTCAAAATGTAATTCTAATACCCCCTAATACTTTGGATAAGTGATATATTTAATCAAAAATTTTTTATTGGGTGTATGTATTTATCTTATAAATTAAATCAATGAATAATGTAATATTTTAATAAAAAATAAATTACTTTTTAGTTTTGAGATTTGAATTAATTAATATTTTTTTAATTTTTTTTTAAAATTAATTAGTTAATTTTTGTATTTTGATTCTATTAAATAATTTGATTGTTTCGTTTATTTTTTTTTTTTCATTAAATTTTAATAAAATAATAAAAATACTCCTGCTCCATGCCTAGATTTTTTGGATATATTATTTTTTAGTTTCTAAATTTGATATAATTAACACTTACATATTTATTTTTTAAATTTAATTAAAATAAAAATATATATGAATATATTTTAAAAAAAATATTTGTATAGATTTTTTTATTTTTTATATATATTTAATTAAAAATAAAATAAATAAAATTATTCTTTATTAATTAAAATAATTATTTATATTTAACTTAACAAAATGACTTTTTTATTGAATTAAAATATTTTTATTTAATTTTTTAATTTTTTAATATTTAATTTAAAATTAAAATAAATAATTTTACTTTTCATATATTAAAAATTACTTTTTGTGTATTCAATCAAGATAATTACTTTTTTTTATATTTAATTAAAATAATTATTTTTTATTTAATTAAAATTAAAATAATTTTTTGAGTTAATTAAAATATATATTTTCTCTTATTTTTTTTTATATATTTGTAAGGTCTTTTTTTAATTTTAACTAAATATACACAAAAAAGTAATTATTTTGATTAAATATATAAAAATAATTATTTTAATTTAATGTAAAAAAGTAATTTTTAATAAATAAAAAGTAATTTTATTTATTTTAGTTTTAATTAAATATAAAAATAAGAAAAATTAAATAATTAAATAAAAATAATATTTTAATTATAATTTAATAAATTTAAATTTATTTTAACTTTTATTATCATTTAATTTTATTAAATAAAAAAGTAAAAAAAAAAAAAAAAGAAGAAGCTGAAATTTAGAGATTGAAGAAGAATGAGATTTTTGTCATTTTATTATATATATTTTAATTTTTTAATGAAAAGATTAAAATTATATAAAATTATTTAATGAAATTAAAATATAAAAATTAACAAGTTAATTTTTTAAAAAGTATGGATATATATATTGAATATGAAGAATTAAAAAAATAATTTACCTAATCATTTTTTATTTTTTGGTATTATTGGTAAATTTTTTATTCAATTAAAATCAGATTATCACATTCAGATTTATAATTTTTATTTATTTATAACTGAATTCTAAAAATTTAAATTTAAATTATCATGTTATTTGGAATTTTATCCAATATATAAGAAATGGATAAAATATAAATGATCATAAAAAGTCAACTAATAGTTTGTTGACACGCCGTTTCACGCGGAAAAGCTCTTCTTTCTGTCTCTCACTTCCCCGTTACCGCCAGCAGCAGCACCACCATAACTACTTTAATAACCCTTGCCCACTTTAGTTCTTGCTATTTTAACCCTAGTTAACATATATTTTTTTCCTTTTTTTTTCTCTAGCTCCACGCCATACCATGAACTGTTTTGTCTCTTAGATAAAGACTCTGCCTTTTTTTATATTTTTTCTCTCTTTCTCTCTCAGTAACAAAACTCTCTTTCTTTAAAAAATCCATTCCTCAAATAACGGCATATTCTCTCTTTGTTTGTCTCTCTAAAATCCCGAGAAACAAACGAGTATTGAAATGGTTAAATGGGTTTTTGGTTTTGGTTTTGATTTTGTTTTTCATTTACTTGTGTGAAAGTGGAAGATTTTTGGGATTATTTAGGAATTCGGAGATTTTGAGGTTTGTCATATATTGTGCATTTTTTTAGTTTTTGTGTTTGGAGATTTTGAGGAATGGTGGCGAAGATGATGAGATGGCGGCCTTGGCCGCTTTCGGGTCCTCGCAAGTACGAAGTGAGACTTGTTGTCCGGCGCATGGAAGGATGGGATCTGGTACAGGAGAGTGAAGAAAACAAAGAAAATAAGTCGGAGAAATTAACTGTGGAGATACGATGGAAAGGTCCGAAATTTGCGCTGAGTTCGTTGAGGCGAACAGTGAAGAGGAATTTCACAAAAGAGGTGGAGTTTTCCGGTGAAGAAAACGGTGTCTTTAAATGGGATGAGGAGTTTCAGAGTCTATGTACTTTATCGCCTCAGAAGGAGAATGTGTTTCATCCTTGGGAGATCGCTTTCACAGTCTTTAATGTAAGTTTGATTCTTCTTCTTCATCTGTTTTTACCATTTTTATTTTTGATTTTCAAACCAAAAAAAAAAAAAAATTGTGGGTTTTTTTAATTTTTGGAATTGCTTGATATTGATGTGGAAATGGGTTGTGATCAAAGAATTGTGCAATTATTGTTTTTTTTATTATATTTGCTAGTCAATTTGAATGGATGAAAGATTCTTAATTTATCTGTTACAGATTTAAAAGTTGGATTTAGTACAATTATTTTTTTTCCCATTCAATTGACTTTGTAAAATATTGGTACTGTTGCATCTTTTGGTTTTAATTTGATTGATAATTTATTTTCATCTTCAATGCTTGATCGGCTTATTTGAAAATTTAAACCATTATGACTTTTATGAAAGATGATCAATTTGTTTTGCTAATTTTGGCTTTCTTTGTTTTGGAATTTATGTTATTATTTTTTATTTGGGTTCTGTGTTTTCTGGTTCTTCATCAAAGGTTCTTTTCTGATTTCTGGAATTCATTTCTATGTTGCATTATATTTAGTTTTTCTGATTAGATGGTTCCTTAAGTCTTTATGCACTTTATTCATTTTCTGGTCCAGGGTGTGAACAGAGGGCCAAAGAACAAGGTTCCTGCTATTGGAACAGCTTTGCTAAACCTCGCTGAATTTGCTTCTACTGCTGAACAGAAAGAATTGGAATTAAGCCTCCCTCTGATGCACCCTGTTCGTGTTGCTGAGCCTCATCCATTACTTTGTGTATGTACAGTAAAATCTGTTACAATGTGCATCTTCATCCTGCATGTTTTTAAAAATTATCCCTTAATTGTTTTGATTACATTAACATAAAAAATTTGTGCTTTTCATTATGAAGTGCAGTGGTGATAGCTTTTTTATTTTTTTAGCTATCATATTTAGTGATTGTGTTAATCATATGCAGATATCACTTGGCTTGTTGGAATTGAGAACTGCTCCAGAATCCACAGAACCTGTACAGAGAGCTATAGTTCCCATTTCATCACCACCTCAATCCGGAGAAGTTGTCTCAACTGAAAAGGATGAGCTTTCTGCAATTAAAGCTGGTCTTAGAAAGGTAAAGATTTTTACGGAGTATGTATCCACCAGAAGAGCTAAGAAGGCTTGCCGTGAAGAAGAGGGAAGTGAAGGCAGGTGCTCTGCCAGAAGTGAGGATGGTGAGTATAATTATCCATTTGACTCAGACTTGATCGAGGATTTTGAGGAAGGAGAATTTGATGAGATCAAGGAGGATTCTAGTGTGAGGAAGTCATTTAGTTATGGCACACTGGCTTATGCAAATTGTGCTGGAGGATCGTTTTACTATGATATAAAGAGAAATGGTGAAGATGAGGATTGGGTTTACTACAGCAATCGTAAGTCAGACGTGGGTTGCTTACACAGTGATGATTTAGTTTCATCCTCTGAGCAATCTCTACTACGAAGTTCAAAGCGCACCATATTGTCTTGGAGGAAGAGGAAGTTGAGCTTTAGGTCCCCTAAGGCCAAGGGAGAGCCATTGTTGAAAAAGGCTTATGGAGAAGAAGGAGGGGATGATATAGATTTTGATCGTAGGCAGCTTAGCTCTGATGATGCTGCTGCTCTTGGGGTAAGATCTGTTATTCATATATCTTATTTTCATATTTTAAGTTAATGATACTTCTTATGGTTTTAATTCTTATTCATGGTGCTTAAAAAAATTGAATCTCATTTGAATACAGGTTGAGGGCGTTCTTGTGATTATTTATTCCTTGACTTTTTTGATTATTAATTCCTTGGGTCAATTAGAATAAGTTATAGCTCTCAATTATACCTACTGTGTTGCAGTGTCAAAAAGAAGACGAGGATTCATCTGCAAAGATATCATCAGTTTCTGATTTTGGAGATGACAATTTTGCTGTAGGCAGTTGGGAACACAAAGAAATAATAAGCCGTGATGGACACATGAAGCTTCAAACAGACGTCTTCTTTGCTTCAATTGATCAGCGAAGTGAGCAGGCAGCAGGTGAGAGTGCGTGTACAGCACTTGTTGCAGTCATTGCTGATTGGTTTCAGAATAATCGTGATATCATGCCCATCAAGTCTCAATTTGATAGTCTGATCAGAGAAGGATCACTGGAATGGAGGAACCTTTGTGAGAATGAGACCTACAGGGAGCAATTCCCTGACAAACACTTTGATCTTGAAACTGTCCTGCAAGCCAAAATACACTCTCTTTCTGTCATTCCTGGCAAGTCCTTTATTGGGTTTTTCCATCCTGATGGGATGGATGAGGGAAGTTTTGACTTTCTGCATGGAGCCATGTCCTTTGATAACATTTGGGATGAAATTAGTGGCTCTGGATTAGAACATCCTAGCAATGATGAACCTTGGGTCTATATTGTTAGTTGGAATGATCATTTTTTCATCCTCAAAGTTGAACAGGAAGCTTACTACATAATTGACACATTAGGAGAAAGGCTCTATGAGGGATGCAACCAGGCATATATTTTGAAATTTGACAGCAATACAATCATTCGAAAATTGCCAAATGTTACTCGGGCAATTGATGAGAAAACAATGGGTGATCAGCATATTGTGGCAGCTGCTTTGGAACCCAAGAACCAGCAGCAGGTGAGCCCAAAGGAGGAGGCTTCTATATCAGGGGCACTAGTAATAAAAAATGAGGAACCAATGAAGATGGAGGAGGAAGGAGAGGTGGTCTGCCAAGGAAAGTACTCGTGTAAGGAGTATATAAAGAGCTTTTTGGCTGCAATTCCAATTCGGGAATTGCAGGCAGATATTAAGAAAGGTTTAATGGCATCAACACCCCTTCATCACCGTTTGCAGATTGAGTTCCACTACACCCAGCACTTGCAAGCATTGCCTGAAACTCATTGTGCAGCAGCAGATGCAATGATGACACCAACAGAATCGGCTGATGTGGCTATAACAGAAGTTGCGGCATAGTGACTTTCTGTAAATTTTAGAAAGTGTGATTAGCCTAACTTGTTTTAATTTGTTATTGGATTTTCTTTCCTATGATGTGAATGGGATTTTAACAAAGAGGGATCCATTTCAGCTTTTTGAGGAGTTTGAAAGAGAAAGGGTTGTGTTTCTTTTCTTCTAAGCCGGTCTTGAAATGAACTGTATAGGTCTTGAAATGAAACCATCTTTATTTTTTATCATGTTTGTAATTTCTCTCTCTGTGTCAATGTTAGTGAATAGTCTGGACATCTAACAAATCGCTTTTTGCCTCTTATTTCCAGGAAAAAGGTGTTTTTTCTGCATAGCACTGTAATTTCTTTTTCATACCTTCCAGTTTCTCATTATTTTATTAACTTATAACATTTCTCAAAAATTTCTTTTTAAAGATTTTATAACTTCTGCAGACTTTTTATATTGGGGATAAAAATCCAACCATGCTTTTTGCAGCTCCTTTCTGATTCCAAGTTCCTATGTAGTGAGAATCTTAATAGCTTAAATTATAGGATTCTGGTTGTGTGACAATTATTTTGATTGGATTCAGATATTCCTTTCTCTATTTATTTTTGGAAGTAAGCTGTAAAGAGTAACCTTTAAAGGCTGTTCTTTGAGGATATGAAAAGAATCTATCAGCTTCTGCTTCCTTTTTAGAGTTAAATTCCAGCCCCAAGTTCCCTATTTTATATGCTCAAACATCCTTTCTCTCTGTTTTATTGAATATATTAAAAACAAAAACTTTATTTTATGAACAAAATATAACAAATGGTTTTGTATTTATAAAATTTTTAGAATGAAGTTTTGTATTTAATATTTCAAAAGCTATAAAATTTAACAATTAGGATAGAGTAGGTCGAATCATAGCTTAGCGGTAAGTGCATATTCTGCTAGACAATAAATTCATGATTAATTTTTTCCTTCATAATACTTTAAAATAAAAAATAAAAAAATACTACTGTTAGGATGGTGATGTGGTGGGACTAGAATAAAAATTATAATAATGTAATGTTCTCTTACTATGTATAATGCCTGCCCTAGCAGTGCACATTCAGGATATACCCTTCAGTGTATTCCACAACTAGAATTGGGTTATTCCTGTTAGCAATAAGACAGGAGGAAGTCATTTTCATGGATAAACAATTAAATTTTCGTTGCTATTTCTTTATTATTAAAAAGCCTCAGTTTTTGATTTATTTCCTGCTTGTTCTTTAGTTATATAATTATATTTTGAATTAATGCACTAATGTAATATAAAAAAAAAAATTACACTGGATTTTGCTCTTAGGCATGTTGCTCTTTGTACTTTTAAATATTTTTCATTTGCATGTTATATCTTTTATTCTTAATTTATTCGAAATAAAAAAATTAGTATTAAATAAATTAAAAATTAAAATTTTTATATAAATGGATCAAGTGAAAATTAAATATTTAAAAATATATAAAAAAAAAAAATTGAACTTAAGTGAATAAAGTGAATTTTTTTTTATAAGTTAATATTTTTTTTAAAATAATTTAAATTTACCAGAATTTATTCATCATTTTGTACTGCAATTCATATTATAATTTTTTATGAATTTATTTAGTTATTTTATAACAAGTTTGTTGGATGATGAAAGTGAAAATGATAGCAATAATGATTGCAACCATGCGATTTTGAAAAATTAAAATACAATTAGTCAAATTTTTTAGCATGTTACAAAGGAAATATACATATATATATATATATATATAATATTAGTTGAGTTTGCACTGACAATTAATGTGTTTGAATGGGACAAATAGACGAAAAAGAGAGATTTATTAAAATAAAGAAGAGGAAAGATAGAGATGGAATAAAAAAAATAATAGGAAAAAGACCATTTCGTTAAAATAAAAAAGTAAAAAATTTAAGAAAAGTGGTCATTTGACTTACTAATTCCTCAAAATTTCTCATGCATGTGAAATAAGGATTTTATGGTTTATTCCCAACTTATTATAAAAATTTAGTTTAATTGTCTAAAATATTCCAAATTTTATAACATTTTACAATTTTATCCTAATTTTTTTAAATAATTATTTCATAATTTAAAAATTTAAAAGCAATTCTACCTTAAAGTGATAACAATGATAAAATGTATTTTCTTTCTCCTAATTGATCTGCCACAATGACTAAATAATAAGAGTAATACTCACATTCTTAACTTAAATAAATAATGAGTTGAATATAATTCTTAATAATAAAAACTGTAAAAATATGAAGATAAAAACTGTAAAAACTCTCTCTTTTTTTATAACTTATTTCATTGTTTTTTTTTTTTTTTCCTTTTCAATAGAGATAAGCATCCTGTTAGAGTAAAGTATAATGCACAATTGGTGGAGTAAAAAAATGTGTAGTTCTTATACGTCTAAAGCATTAAAAAGAAAAAAGGATGCTCTATGAAGAGGATATAGAAGTAAACCTTCTGTGTAAAAACTCTATGTCGGATATGTTCAATTGATATTAAATATAATTCTTAACTCATTGTTAACCCAAATTAAGGATGTGAGCATCACTCTTATTATTTAGTAGTTGTGGTAGGCTAACTAGAAAAAAAAAGATATTTTTTTCTTGTTACTTTGGGGGTAAAATTACTTTTAATTTTTCAAATTAAGGTATAATTGTTTTAAAAAAAAGATTAAAGTAAAATTATAAAAAATTATAAAGTTTAGTGTATTTTAGAAGGTTAATTACTATTTTTTCTTTGTAAAATGACTTAATACACTAAATCTCTCATAACCTTTTAAAAATATACTAACTCCTTTGTAACGAATGTTCCGTTATACTAATACACCATTCCATCTAATTTTATCATTAGTCAACATCTAATTTTAGAGGGTTAATTACTATTTTTTCTTAAATTTTTTAATATAAATAAAAAAATTCATTTTCATATTTTTGACAAATTTGAAAATAAAAAGTAAAAATATTTTTTATTTGTTATTTTCAAATTTTTTATTTTTTAAAAATTAAAATAAAAAATATTTTTATTTATTTTATTTTTAAAGTTATCAAAAAATATAAAAATATATTTTTTAACCCTAAAAGAATTTTCTTAAAGCAAAAAATAAATTATAATTAATTAAAAATAAAAGACAAAAATATTTCTAATTTTTCATAGTCATTATTGACTATTTTAAGATTGACAAATAATAAAATTAAACAGAAGGATCTAATAGTATATTATAATATTCATTAAAAAGAAATTAATATATTTTTAAAAAATTAAAAAGAATTAATATATCGAATCATTTTATAGAGAAAAATTATAATTAACCATATTTTATACCATTAAGCCTCAAAACTTCCAATATAACTTTTGGTTTTAGAAGTTGGCTAAACTGCAAATTTGAAAAGCCTGTGGCAATTTTGTTAGAATTGCTTGCTCTTGCTATTGCTAGCCAACTCATGATTGCCTTAAGGAGGAATTGCAGTATAGTTGGGTGTACAATTTGTATTGTTTAATAAGAAATAACCAATTTAGAATTTGCAACATATATTTGTTTTAGCTATTATTGATAAAGATACTATATTAAAAATATTAATTAAAAATTATCATATCTTATTCTAAAGTAATTATAATTTTAAGGGTAAAATAGTCGAATTTCTTTTTTTTATATATGTATATTTTTTAAAAAAATAATTATAATAAAAATAAAATATTTTTTAATTCCTGAGATTTAATCTAATTTATGAATTAATTTTTACTTATGATAAATAAATTAATTAATCTATTAGGTTTTATTCCTATTAATATAATAATCATTTTATTAATTTTTTTTATTAAAAACTAAAAAAATATTAAAATACCACTCGTTTATAATTAAATTTTTCATATTAAACAAAACTAAACTGTCCTTAAAAAATAATCACAAATAAATTATTTCATTCGAGTTCCTCAATTGGATCATATCTATATAATTATAAAATCTTATAACTTGTTTTTATCCAAATTCTTTGATTTGGATTCTATGTTTTTCCTTCCAAATAAACCAGATTTTCTCTTGATGCTTCTTTGTGCACCAGAGAAAGAAGCAATTGTTGTGAACCTTCCAATTGGGCCCTTCTCTAATTGCCCATCGTCTCTTCATATGAATCTAGAAGCCCTGCAAAAGATTAAAAGGTTCTTTGTCCAACAATTTATTGAGAAAATCATATCGAGTCGTCATCATCACCCTGATAGGATTCCTCCAAGGAATTCAAATCAAATCCACCAAGAAATTCAAGAAAAGGTTGATTTTTTTCTTAAAAAAGATAATAATAAAATTGATTCAAGAAGATAATGCAAGAATATGTAATTGAACATAAAACATAGGTTAAATAATTAAAATTTAAGCTCCTCTTCAATAATGGCAAATTCTAAGTTGTATCCACATCATTACCATTGAACGTAAAGTGAAAAAGAGAAGAGAAGCAAGAAAATGGTGAAACCAAAAAATTTGATTGTAATGATTCGAAAGTGAGAGAGGCATTGATGGGTACAATTTTTTTTTTTAAGTTTTGTATTGTTAAATTATTTTTATCAAAGCCGTGATATTAATTGTGTTAGAAGGAACATAAAACTAAAAAAATTAAGGTTAATTATTATTTCTCATTATAAAATGATTTAATACATTAAATTTCTTCTGATATTTAAAAGTATATTAATTCTCCCCTAACGAATGTCCCTTTATATTAATATCTATTATATTCAATTTTATCATTAGTTAATCTTAAAATGATCAATAAAAGAAATAAAAATATAAAAATATTTTTACCCTTTATTTTTTAATTAATTACATTATATTTTTACCTTTTATTTTTAATTAATTGTATTATATTTTTACTTTAAAAAATATTTTTTAGAGATTAAAAAATTTATTTTCAGAATTTTTTGATAAATTTGAAAATAAAAAATAAACAAAAATAATTTTATTTTTATAGTAATTAACTCAAAATTTTTTGAAAGATTAGAAAAGATTTAGTGTATTAAGTTATTTTATATGAGGAAATAGTAATTAATCCAAAAATTTATTGGAAAAATGAACGAAGAATTAAGGTTACGTTTGGTTTAGCTGTTGGTAGCAATCGTTAGCTGTTATTGATAGCGGTTAGCTAGTGACTGATAGCTGATAGCTAGTGACTGTTATCTAATAGCTGATTATTATAGATATTTAATAAATTTATTATTAGTTGTTAACTGCTAATATGTTTAATAATCATTATTTAAATATTATTTTTAAGAAGATAATTTAATTTTATTATTTAAATAAATATAAATTTAAAAAAAAAACTCTAAATTTAAACTTTTCTAAATAATTATTTTTTACTATCTAACAACTAAAAACTATTACTAACCAAACAAACAACTATCACTAACCAAACAAATTTGATGTAATTATTGGAAACCAAAAAATTAATAAATACATTCAAAAATTTTATCAAATGCTCACTAATTAAAATGATAAAATGAAATTTAAAAAATTAATTAATTAAATTTTAAAAAAATAAAAATCACTTCATTAATTAAATTAAATTTAACTGCATATATTATATTGTAATTTTAATGACAAAATAAACTCTTCAACTTTCCATTTTAGTTATTAAAAATTTTAAATTTTATGATGAAATTATTAAAAAGAACATCTATAATAGAATTGCCAATATATTGGATTGGACGACTTAGGAATATTATCTTTTCTAGGCAGGTATATGTGGGTCGAGTTAATCATTAGATTGATCCACAAAAAGATCAGGTTAAGAGATTAAATGAAATGATACACCAATTATCCTTTAATCAATTTCAATTATTCAAATTTGAATCATTTCATGTTTATATACAAATTCGATGAATTATAAATCAAATTTAAATATGTAAATTCAAATCAAATTACAAACTATTAAAAAAAAAAGTTTGAAACTGTTAGTTAATTATTTAATTGATAGAATAAGTTAAATTTACTTTAAATTATTAAAATAATTTCCAATCAATAATTTCAATATAATATTTTTCTTAAAATAATTCAAATAATAATATTAAAATAAATCGACATCAAAAAATAAATTTTATAAAATTAAAATATATACACTTACCATTAAATATTAATTTCTATGGATACCTTTTTCTTTCCATCAAATAATATTTATGTATACTTTTTTCTTTCTTTAATATTGGAAATGAAATTTTTAACTATTTAAATTATTGAAATTGCCTTTAAAATTATGAGTTTGACATTCTAAACAAAATTATGCATGAATTGTGAATTTGAACTCTAATCAATTTTAAACTCGTAAATCTTAATAGAATTAGGATCATCTCACACTGGAATCAACATAATAAATTATGGTGGCACAATATTTACCATTGAATATGTAATCAACGGTTTAGATTTTTTCAATCTATTTAATTAACCCCTTATAATTGTTTTAGGGATTTTTTTTTTAAGATAGGCGTAATGACTAAAACATTTAAAATTTTTTGTCATTCAAAACTTTAAATTTTGCCAATTTTATCTAAATTTTAAAAATTTAAAACTTTATGTCGTTTTTTAATTTTGTCCAAAATTTTAAATTTTATTAATAATTTAAATTTAATATAAGTTCAATGTATTTTATAATTTTTAAAATTAAAAATAATATAATAAATTTAATATAATGTTTTCTTTCAAATTAATTTTCATTATTTTCAAGTTAATTTTCATTTTTTCAAGATAAAAAGTTAATTTTTAATTTAATTATTTTAAAATTCATTAAAATTGAAGAGAATTTCAAATAATTTTATTCAAGTATAAATTTGAATTTACCATTTTTAATTATTAGAAAAAATTTAATATAGTTAAGGAGTTTTTTATTTTAAAATTAAGTAAAAACCATTCTTTAAATTAAAAACCATTCTTTAAATTTAAAAACAATATTAATAAATAATCAATAAAATGAATTTTATAATAATCATATAAATTACGTGTAATAAAATAATTTAATATATATATATATATATAGAACATTTTTTTATTAAATAAAATAATAAATTAATTTATTATAAAGTCTAGTTTACGGTTGATTTATATAAATATTTAAATAAAAAGGAAATTTTATATAAAGGAATATAATTAATTTATCTTATTTTTCATGTTTGTAAAATTATAAATTAAGCAGAATTTATATTATATTCAAATTATTGATAAAAATTGATAAAATTTGAAATTTGAAAAAAATTAAAAAATAACATAAAATTTTAAATTTTTTAATCATTAGTCATTTCAATTTTAAGAATTAGTCATAATTACAACTAATTTTAGAAATTGGGATAAAATTAACAAAATTTAAAATTTTCAACAAAATTAAAAAAATATTTAAAGTGTTGAATTTTTTAGGTGATTAAACCTCCATTAAATTAAAACAAATTAAAATCAATAGAAATTTGACTTAATGGTATTAAAACTATGACTTGTGTATTCTCAGGAAAAAAGAAAAAACCTATGAAGTGTGCGTTTGAACCTTAATTAATGTCAAATAAAAAAAAAGAAAAAGAAAAGTTAATGAACAACTAATAATTTATTAAACAAATAACAAGAGTATAGGATGCATATTCACATTATTCGACTAACAATAACAATGTAATAATATATTTAATTTTTATTGTTATTTTATACTTTTAAATTAATTTATTTTTCTAAAACCATGAGTCACAAGGTTTTTAAAGAATATTAAATATATTTTTTTTAAAATATTTTTAAAGTTAAAAAATATTTTTAAGAATTAATTAATCATGTTAAAAACATAATTATTTTCTATCAAAATCATGACAATGTAATTATATATCACATTACTGATTTTTTCATTTTCTTTAAATAAAATAATAAACGAGCGTTTTAAATTTAAATTTTTATGATAAAATTTTTATAATTAGAAGAAAAATAATATAAATAAAAATTAAATATTCCGACTCATTTCTTGATTAATGAAAATTAAAAAAAAAAATTAAAACTTTATGGTGTTGAGATAAAATAAAATAAAAATAAAAAAGGGAAAATCCACTTATTATATCACCCAAATTAACAATGCAAGAAAGCTGCATTGACTCTAGAGAAAAAGGGTTTTGCAATGGATGTTTCATAATGAGACTTCATACCTTTTTTATACCAACTGCTAACTTTTACTTATATCTTAGGGGAAGTCATGTGCATCTTCTTCACAACTCATTATTCCATACTTATCTTAATTATTATTATTATTATCTTTCAAAATTCAATTTCAATTTCACTACTAGGCTCCACACACTTCACATAACCCTTTGAATATATATTCTTTTCTATCAACTATCATATACAGGTGATCACTGTTTGATATAATTTAAAAATTAATAAATTTTCAGAATCATTTCAAAAGTTATGAAGATTTAAAATCATTAAATTGGAGATTTAAAATCGTTTTATATATTAAAATTTTTCATATTGTCTTGTCTCAAAAATTCAAAACTGTTCAGCTTGAAAATTCAATAATTTTAGTATAATTTGATTTAAATTGGTACGATTTGATAATAGGAGAAATCAATTTTAAAGTAAAATTTATCAACCAAAATTTTTTAAAAATAAATTATAATATAAAATATATAAAAGTCATAAAATATATTTAAATACTTAAATGTTTATTAGGTCTCATAAAAAAAATACAAAAATATGCAAAATGACACAAATTTTATTACAAAATAAAATATTCATCATTTTCTTCCATTGATCAATCTTCACAAATTTCTTAAAAATATACTTTAAAATTTAATTTTTATTTGCCAAAATGAAAAAAATTTTAAATACATTATTTTATACATTTTTTTTTTCTCTTGAATGCATATATTAATATATTTACCTTTTTTTTTTTTTTTTTTTATCTTAAATACATATATTTTTATAATAATATATATTAGTATCTTTTATCTATATTTTTAAAAAGTTATTATGAATTAATAACTAACAATTCATGCAAAATGTCATTATAAATTAACAGTTAACTTATTATTTATATATATATACACAATGATTTTACACTTTTTTATATAATAATTTTTTATAATTTTAAATAAAATTATGAAAAATTATTATATAAATAAATGTACAATCACAAACATATATATATCTCAGATATAATTTGATATGTTACGATATTATTCAGTTTAGTTATCGATTAAATTATGATAATGAAATTCAAAATTATTCCAAAGATACATTTGGATTCGAAGATAGTTAAACGGTCATTATACCATATTATCAACTTTTTTCAACTAACTTATATGATTAAGCACCAATCAATTACATTACCATAATTCATCATTTCATAAGATTTTTATTTAATTTTTAATTATTATTATTTTAAGCAATCGTCAAATTCATCATTTTCTCACTAAAAAAAATTGATTTGTGAAATATTATTACTCAACCATAATCATACATATTATATTTCGCATTAAAATTAAAATTATTTTTCTAAAAAAATATCATTTTAAGTGTGGTTAAAAAAAAATAATATATCCTCCCAGTTCGAGCGTAGATTAATCAAGTAAAAATAATACTATATTCTTTCAATTCGAGCATAAATTAGTCTAAGTGCAGTAGATTTAAATATTATGTGGTTATAAAAAAATAAAAAAATATATTTAAAAGTGTTATTTTGAATATTTTATGATTAAATTATATCAATTTACTTTAAGATCAAACCGTATGAGATCTACCACCTGATACAGCATCTAATAAACAAGAAGCTGCAACATTAAAACTAAGGAAGAAGCAGCAGAAATGAGATATGTCACTGCAGGATATCAAATAAACATACAAGAAGCAAATAACATGCCCACAAGTCTTCCATTATAAAACTTCCATTTTCTAAACTTAGCAAAAGCAACTGAAATTTAAAAATTTAAATCAAGAAAAGGATCAGAGAGGGTACATTTATATATTTATATACACACACTACAAGATCAAGAAAAGGGTAGAAAGCAATGTACATAATAGCTAGATTTTTCAGCGGCAAACTCAGAGAACTTTGAATTTACATTTCATTGCTAATTAATCTCCAATCTCAGATACCTAACAACTAAAGCAGCAACAAAGATTGTACCTACAAGTTGTAATTTAGATTAAAAATTTAGTAGAAACCAAAGTTAGGGAAGAAGATGGAGAATTAATAGTATATTTCAAGACGTAGTAACATATTAAGATAATAGATATTTACCCGCAACGAATCTCTAAAATTAACTCAGTCTGAATATGAGTTTATGGAGTTTAGCAGATTTCAAGCCCGAAAGGTGACGATTAGCGTAAAATTTCTTCACATCTGGTGAACAAATCTTTAAAATTACCACTGCTTAACTTTTAGTTCGCCTCTGACTATCAGATAGTCGTCGATATTGATAACTGATCAGCTGCAAATGGTGCATTTGACCAATCCATTTTCATTGCAATCAGGGCATCTAATATAAATTTCATCACTATGATCCCCATCAATAAACACCTTGCGACTACCATTACAATTGAAGCAAACGACAAAGCGTTTATTACCACATGAAGCACAGGGAGCATTGGAACGTAGTAATGGTATCCCTTCTAAGAGTTTCTTTAGCTTTCCTTGTTCATGTAAGCTTACAACTTCATCAGCTCCTCCTATGTATCTTCCTTTGATGAAAAGCCTTGGAGGGATCACTCTGCCACCCAATATTCTCCATAGTTCTTCTCTGAATTCTAAGTCCATGGAAACATCTCTTTCATAAAATTTTACCTTAAAACTTTCAAGCAAAAACAGAATTGTGTGACAATCTTCAAATGTTTTTCTTATACTTCTCAAACTTGTTGTGTAAAGAATTATAGAATCTTTTCCTCCAGGAGGACATTTCTCTTCGAAATTCGAAAGCGAAAAATATTCTTCTTCTGAGGAGAAGACTTGATCTTCCATGACAATTTTGTTAGTAGATTCTATGGTGGGTGTACTTTTTTCCTTGTTTTCTCGAAAATTGAGCTCGAATTCTGCTTCTCCTTCTTCATCTTTTGAATCAAGAATATGATTTTCTTGTTTGTAAAGTGATGGGATTTGATGATGGTGATGATGGTGAGAAACTAGAGTATGTTTAATTGTGTTTAGGCTTGGAAGGAGTCTCATTTTCTTTAGGAAAAATCTACCATTCATTGATTTCATGCTTATGTTTGTTTGCTCAGAAAAAAGAAAGGAAGATAGATAGATAGATAGGATGTGATAAGAATAACAAGAGTGAAAAAAGATAAAGAAAAAAAAAATAGTGAGAAGAGTAGAGGACATTGACAAGGAGGTTGAGGAAGTTTCACTTTTGGTTTCCAATTGCTAAAAAGTGAAAAAGTGAAAAAGCTCTCTGTTGGTTGCTTTTTAAAGTTATGAAATTAATCACTGCATAAATTGTGGGGGGACCATGTAGTGTTCCATTGGCCATCGTAGGGAACTGGCCCTTTACCAACAAATTGGTGTTTCACCATTGTGTGGAAGACAAGGCCTTCAAGAAGGTATAAATGACAATTGCAATGACCAGTTTACACCCATTTTGATTTCTGTATTGACAATAATGTCCTTTGTGTCTTAATTAGGCAGAGTTTGATTGGTGGTTTAGTACAAATAAGAATGGTTTATAATGGAGCAGAACAGAATCTAGTCAGACAAGGTGTGCCAAAGGTCAAGATTTTAATACCAGGTACGAAAAAAGTAGCTTTGAGAGATGACGGGACTTTGCCTTTACCATTCTTTATTCTCAGCCATTCAACCCTTTGGAGACATCAATTATTTATGTTGTTTACCAATTCGAGAAATGAGTCCCCATTGAAATGATTACAATCAAATTGGAAGAACAATTTTAACATTTGAGCTCAAATTTTCCTCAAAATTGCAAGGAATAGCACCCAAATTGCAATAAAGAAACAATAAATGGAATTCTTTAATTTAGATCGGTAGGCAATAACACACTTGATTTTTCGGAATTATTGTTTGAGCTACCAATGAAAAAAAAATTCTATTGAAAAACGTTGATTAGAATTTAAGTCTTTAAAGTTTATCTTTAAAAAGAGTTTCAAATTCTAACTCTAAAACTGCTTTTCTTAAGAGCACATACAATGATGTTTTTTTTTTTCTTTAAAAAAAAATAATAATAATTTCAACCTCAGTGTTGAACATATTTACTGTATGTTTTGGGATTTGACTCGATATACTCTATAGTAATTGTAAGTCCAGATATGAAAGTTTAAATGAAAGTTTAATGCCCAAATCATTTGCTTTCTATTTCTAAACATCTAAATAGCCACATCCAGGAAATCAATAATCTCCCATGTAAATTTTCCATATCAAAGCAAATTACACAATCCCAATAAAATAGTGGATCCTTCAAGCAAGGAGAGGAGTCAATATTCCATTGAGCCACATCTGATTTATGATCTTATTTCCATTTGCAGCCGTTAATATAAAGATCAGTTATCAAAAGTTTGTGACCAGACGCAGACAGCATAACATCATGCCCGGTGCAATCAAGAGACAAAAGAATAAACATCAATATCCGTAAATAAAGTTTACCATAGCACAATCGAGTTGAGAAAGCTTAAAACTCACAAATTACAGATATTGAACCATAAAGTAGAAGTAGCTATAAGATACATGGCATAAAGATTTATTTGTACACGCTATTATGTAGTGATAGTAAGGGAATCTTTGGGCACTTAACTATCAGCAATGGGTGATGCAAAACCAATACTAAAGTCAAAGCCAATGCAAGTTAATTTGCGTTTGTTGCCATCATACATTGTCATAGTAAGAGAGTATGAACCCTGCAGGTAACGAAAATCATCAGAGACATTAGTCAAGGTAGATAAAAATAAACTTCTTTTCTTTTTCTTGACGGAAGTACACAAACTATATTACATCGCAATTTCAAAAACCATTGTCCATAGATCCGAAACATATATAACACATGTTGATTACACTTTCAGTATACAATTCAATTGAAAAGCAACCCTGGGGAGCAATCAACAGGCCTCTAGTTAAGATAATGATCAATATATTTGCTAATAGTCAGTAATAAAACTAAAACTTGGGATCCTACAACTAATTCAAGACCATTAGTCAATAACTTGTATATATAGTAAACCAAAGATGGACAAAAGAAATATAGCATAATGCGGTGCTGATAATAGTCTATGTTTAGCTCTTATGCTGTTGTAGGTGTTTCAATTAATTGACCAGAAAAGAGAGAGAGATAAGAAGAGGAAAATCAATGATAGCAAGAGAATCAATTCATTATTAAATCAAATCACAACAGTCCAATTTATGAATGCAGGAAAATAGAATTATTATCAAACTGGCCAGGCTTTTGGAAGGAGCATATGCACAAGCTCAAACATCTCTATTCATATATGATTTTGGGCAAGATATGAATTTTGCAAATTAGCTACATGCACAGCTTTCATGTAAAAGATTAGTACAAGAACTCACAAAAAGATCAACATCACTACTACTCCCCAGTTGACTTTGGAAAGTAGTGCTGAGCTACAATCATCTTACACTAACAAGAAAGGCTGTTAAACCAACCAAGATACTTGTATCTGGAACTTGTCTCAGTAAGAGAATAGGGATGGAAGGAATCTTTTGGCAAAGGATATTTGACTGGTAAAACTAACACGCAAATCCTGAGAGATCCATTCTCCAGCTTGACTCAGTTTTCACTCCCAAGAAATCAAGTCTTTCAAGACCGGCTTAAGAAATCATGTCTCTCAAGACCAGCTTAAGACAGCTGGCCAGCCAATCACTAGGCTGATATTAAACCCTAATTATTAGAGCTACCAGAGAATTTTACATCCTGCTAAGCTATCTTCTAACAGAAATACAGTTTACAAGGCATACTAAGCCTAAAATCCTCGAGCACAGGTTTATAGCTAAACTGATTGCAACTCATAATTTTTAAACATACTGCAACCATTGTGAATATAATATGTTTGTGTGTGTATCACATCATACGTCAGTCTGTGTGTGTCCCTACTACGTGGATAAGATCAGCATGTAAGAAACACCTCAGCAAAAGCAAAGAGGGTGCTAAATTAATTAACGTTATCAACCATGCTTCATGAGAAATTTTACAATGGGCAACATATTCCAAGGTCAAAATTTATACAACTCTTTGTTTGTTTTGTGATGAATATTTCATCAATATTTGGCAAGTATAGGAAAATTGGTCAATAAATATGTTTATTAGTTGAAGGATCAACTAAGGTCCCATTTGGATGACCAGTTGGGACTTGGGAGTTGGCATTTGAATTCTTAATTGCTAGTTTAGAGTGTTTGATAAACATAGTGACTAGAGAAGTGTTTCAAAATCCAGAAACACTGGAAAATTTTTAAATGTGAGTATTTAGCCCTTCACCGCTGGTTGCATTGACTGTGGTTAAACCAATAGGCCCTATGTCATAATTTGGCTTCTTCGAACATGCATTCTATAAAATATCTTTTCCACAGACAAATATTTTCCATGAAACAAAGGAATACTACATTTTAGTGACAAGGAAATTTTCAAATGAGATTGTGACTGTATACTCAAAATAGTTTTCTATCCACAAAAACAATTTCTGATTTGAAAAAGTTTTGAAATTTGAATAGAGGGGTGACTTACAGGTGGAGTAAATCCTGGTAAAACTTGTGAATGAGATACTACAAAATCACCATCAGACACAGGGCAGGATGTTTCTTCACAAAGGTCATGAGTTTCACTGTGGATGTGCCATCCAAAGTATGAAACATCAATCACCAATTTGCCTCCAGAAATTGCTTCAACTGCATTGAGGCAAAGTGCCAAAACCCAACTCATGTGAGAAGATTAAAAAAAAAAAACCAGCAATTGGTATCAAGGCAAAAACATTTAAAAGTTGTACTTGTTTCTCATAACAGTTTTGGATGCTGCAACAAACTAAAAATCAAAATCAAAATGTAACAAATACATTCGGAAATAGCCTGAAAATTTTAACAAATACATTGCCATATTAATTGATTATTCTATCAAATACATGAAGAAAATCATTCATTACACAAACACAATTTACTCTGGATTTTTATTTTTTAAGTAAATGGTAACCACTACAAATAGAAAATAAATAACAAACTAGTTCAAGAAAAAATCAACAGTTCCCAAAACCCAAAACTAATTCTAATTTCATATTCTTAAATTAAAATAAAAACCTTATGTTTAATAATAATATGTTTGAGAATAATCTTTAAAAAAAATAATATATAAAACATTCAATACCTGTGGTTGCGAAGATACTGAAGTTGGCCGGCTTTCCTCTCGCCACCGGATTCGGTGAGATCTCTACGCTTTTCACCTTAACATCATAATCGCCTTTCTTATCTGCATCAAGCCATTAACAATTCAAAAGAAAATATTAAAAAAAAGAAACAAAACGATTACAAATTTTCTGTATAATTAGCTCAATCAAAGTAATAATAAAGTGAAAAAAAAAATTAGGGTTTATTGTCGAAAATTACCGCAATACTTGACTGCGGTGGCGGCTTCAGTCAGAGGCAAAATCAGAGAAAGCAATAAAAGGAAGATTGATAAAATCAGCTTGTACTGATTCATCTCCATCGATACACTCAGATTATTGAAAAAGAAAAAAGAGATTGAAAATTTTATTGTTTTGACAGATGTTCAGTCAGATTATTAAATTAAGGAATTGGGTATTGGGTAGTTTTATACTGTTTTGTGGAACATGAATCACATGTGATACGAGTCTTTGTGTAAATGGGTCCCATTGATTGGATGGTCTGGATACGTTTTGTAAGTGATATAAAACAAGCTGATGGTCATGGACTCATATAGTTGGCGGGAGAACGTTAGGTTTGAAAGAGTTCTAAATTAATTGCTATTTGTTTATTATTTAATTAATAGAAAATTATTGAACTAGTACCTTATGAAAGGATAATTTTCATGGAAGTCCTTCCTCTTTAACAACTTGATTTTTAGGTCAATTTATAAAAATTAAGATAATTAAGAATTTAATATTTATATTATGCAGGAATTATGTGATTCGAAAATTTAATTTATATAATTTATGAAACATAAAAACAGTATATAAAAAATTAAAATTATTAAGATGAGGGCAATATTTATATGTTGTGTAGGAATTTGGTTTTTCCATAATTTGATTTATATAATTTATGTGCGCAGATTTAAGCAAGATTTTTCTTATTTTTCATCGTTTTTTGAAATCACCATCTATATGCTTAAGAAATTTTAACATCCATTTTGTTTGTTAAAAAAATATATATTTATGAGCTGATTTCAAAAATCAAATAATCTAAGTTAATCCTTGAGTGTATATAACAAATTAGTTTTTAAATTAAGTAATTATCACTTCTATTATATCGGGATGATAATTTTTATTCAATCACGGATACTCGACTCTGTCCTATCAGAATAGAATGGATAATACTCGATTTGATTAGTAAATGAGATAGGATAAATTTTTTATTTTATATTCGTGATGAATTCGGGTAATAATAACACCCAACTTGATTATATATATTATATATATTTTTATTTTTTAATATTTTATTTATATATAATTATATTTTTTTAATTTATAATTATTTTTTATGTGAAATATAAATTATATTATATGGATATTTAAAATAAATAAATAAATATATTTATTAAAAAAGAAAAATATATAAATGGATATATTCGATCAGACTTGTCCCGTCCCGAAATAGGATGAATATTTTTATTATTAAACGAATTGAATTTGAATTTTACGAAATCTATTCCAAATTCGAGCTGTTATGATCCTTACTATTATATTTATATTGCCAATTTCTAATTAATGTAGCTGAAATTATTGTGGGTTACCCTTTGCTATTTAACTGTTTAGGCAATTTATATATATATAACACAAATCCATACTACAATCCAAATATTAAAATCCATGGAATTCCTTAATCATGAAAATCAAAATTTTAATCAATAATTATATTTTATTTTTTAATTTAAAAATATTACAAGTATCATAATATATTACTCAAAATTATTCGTAATATAACAAAAAAAAAATCATATAGCATGTCTCAATTAATTTTGAAATTAAAACTAAATTGAGTTGAGTTGAGTTGAATAATATTTTAAATTTAAAAGCAGAAATTTAATTAATAAAACAAAAAATAAATTTATTGTCATCCTTATTAGTTAGAGGAAATCAATAGATATAAATGAAAAAAACTACAAAATGGATGGACATATTTAAAAATTAACTAAAGTATATGGGTTCTACTATATATCCATATAATCAAATAACAACAACCTAAAGAATAATTTATATTTTGCATTCATGAACTTCTGAAAATGACCTTGACACAAACCCTTACTACAATCCAATTATTAGAATCCCTGGAATTCCTTTCATATACAGGATTTTTTTTTTTCACATCATAAATTAAATTTATTAGTGACGAAATCTAAATATCATATTGATGAACATAACTTGATTGTTAACTATTTATTCAGTAATACAGATCAAATTCAATCTAAAAATTTAAGCTAATGGCGAAATAGTCAAGTTATCTCTAATTATGATTTGGATTGTGAATTTGGTCGGGGTTAGTTTGGGATTACATGTTTGTGCACTGATGTAAACAATTGTGAAAAGTTTCCTCGTAAATTTATATCAAAGAAGAAGCTGAGGACTGCAATGCAATTGAGGATGTGAGGAGGGAAGTTAAGGTAGTGAAGCATATTTGCCTCTCCATCCAAATATTTGGGGGTATTTGAATCCTCTTAAAAAGGATAATTATTGTTTTAAGAAATTTTTAATTTTTAAATGAAAATTAAAGTGTTTGGATATCATTATAAACTTATGAAGATTATTTTAAATGAAAAAATAAATAGAAAGATATAACTTTTCTTATAGACATTTTTCAAGTGTGTTTTTAATTTTTTTATAATCTTTTTATCCTTAATGAAATTGAAAAATTGCATAATAATATTCAAATACTTTTTAATTAAGTTTTAATTTTATAATCAATATTTTTTCAAAATTCATTATACAGTTTAAATCTTAATTTCATAATGATATCCAAACTAATATGAATTATCTGTCTCATTTGATATTTTATCTTTGATTCCATATATTTTTATATGTGTCGCATCATTAATGAAAAATTATTGGCTGTCAAAATATTATGAAAAAAAATTATGCGATGCACATAGAGGTACATGAAATAGGAGATGTGACACCAATGGGACGAATAATACCTATTGCATCAAAACACCCCATTGTCTCTTTAAATTAGATCATTTGTCCCATTTGATGTTTGATTTCCTGTTTCATATAGTTTTCTGTTCGCTACACTATTTCTTTTTAAAGTGTTTTGACAATCAATAATTTTTATTAATGATGTGACATATAAAAAAATATACGTGACAAGAGATAAGATATTAAATAAGATAAAATATCCAATAAAACATCAAATAAGATAAAAGATTCATATTATTGTCTCTTTAAAGGCTATTTAAGCAATGAATGGAACTCGTAATAGTGTTCATTTTGGCAATCGAACTTTAAGCTTCTTATGTAACTGTCGGATAAGGTGAAGGGCCAAACTATAAAATCAAAGAACTTTCTTAAATTATAAAGAATTCTGTTATATGCCGTTGATAATTGGTTTTAATTGATCCAAAATAGAAATGTGAGAGTTTAGTTGAGCCAAATAAAATAATGAGGGTGAAATTGCATTTTTCATGGTAAAATCTGGATTAAATTTATTAAGCACTTATTAAAATATCTATATAAACCATTAATCTCGTAATTTCCTACGAAAAACTTTGTAATTAAATATAAATATATGAAAATATGACTTTAATATAATGAAAAAGCACTCGTATCAAATTCAAAAATATAAATTTATAAGTTATGAGATCTAAACATTATATTCAATTTTAATGTCTTTTATATTATTATAAATTAAATCTTTTAATTTTAATGATACTATATGAGAGCACTTAAATTCAATTAAAAAATTTAAAATTATTGATGATAAGATTAAAATAGCATGTTAAATTTTAATTATTTTTTATTTCTATATAATATCTTTTTAAGTAAATCAAATTAAATAAAAAATACATAATTCTAATTATATTTAGTGTATATATTCGTTGAATATGATAATATCACATAAAATAAAATAGCCACTTTTGCAGGAAATTGAGATGCGTGGTTCGAATCTCACCCCTCCCCAACTTTTTTTTTATTTTTCTTATTTTCTGTTCTAACTTACGGTCCAAACTATTATTTATTTATTTATTTATTTATTTTTATCTTTTTTCTTCTTTTTTTATTGTCATTTTCTTATTTTATTCTTCTTATGTCGTTTTCTTATTCTATTTCTCATTTCTCTCTTTCTTTTTCTTCTTGCTCGAATTCTATTATTTTGTATTAGTCTTATTTTTTATTGTTCTTGAAACTTATAGCTCTCGAATTTTAAAAGAGTGCATTTCAAGTAATTCAATTTTGCAAGATTGAATTTTATTATTTATAATTCTCAGAAATTTTTAATTTTTAATTTTACTTTGTATTGAAAATTATATAATTGTTATTTGAATGATTGGTTTTGTAAGAGATATTTAATATTATATTTGACTTTAATTATATTCAATTATTGAATAATCACGTCATGCTAAGTTATAATGTATAAATTTATATGTTGTATTATAGTAGTTTTGAAATTTATTATTTTTATTGTAAAAAAAAATTAGCCATTTATATTAGAATTTTTTTTTTGGGACCACCATTGTCTATATGAATGATATCTTAAAATACCCCATAAATGAATATAGTTATTCACTATTTACATTTTAGGTAGAAATTTTTAGATAAATTTAAATTATCATGTTAAATTATTTACTAACTAATAGTGATATGACACATCGATATATTAAATATAATATACACCTCATAATTTAAATAGTGAATTATTATATTCATTTTATAAGGTAATTATTAATTGATATGTCATTAATATTAGTTTAATTCATATCCAACGTGATGGATTATATTCAACTAAAATTTTTTCATCATAAATTATATATCATAATTAATACGTTGATGTATTAAAATATTATTAATTAATTTATAATATAACATATTGGATTATAATTAGCTATTACGAAATATTAATCTTGAAAATTTTATTTGTGGATTAGTAGTTAGTACTATACAATAATTATAGGTTTATATTTTCAGATGTATCCCATTATTAGATTACTTTTATAAAATATCATAATTATTATAAATTATCTTATAATATTATAATTTAGAATTTTATTTTTTTTTATCGAATTAACGATGCTACCTTTTTTTTTATGGATTTTTAGCAGTTTGTTTTGTTTTGTTTTGTTTTTTTTATAGGCAAACGAAAAACTAGAGGATGAACTTCCAGCCAATACCCACTTGGCCATTTCTAAATATTTAAAAATGAATTCCTAGCAAATGCCCATTTGGCCATTTCTAATTATTTTGAAATTTTGTATTATCACCAAATTAAATTACCATTTGACATTCTAAATTTATATTAATATTAATATAAAGACTAATTTATTTCTTAATTTATATTAATATTACAAAGACTAAAAAAGAAGTTATTGTTTCAATTTGAGCAAGCAAACACAAAACACCCACACAAGTATCCATTCTAATGTCCATAAGTAGTTTCTTATATAATTACCTAAAGGAACAGTGTGTTGTTGCCATTGAGATCATTGCAATCTAGGATGTTTGTTTTATGCTCCTATTTTTTCCTTTTTTTATTTGCATTTTAAGGAGTTTGGTTTTAGTCTTTAAGATCAAATAATCATTTGTATTTGGGCAGAAAATTTAACACTTTTAATGAGGTGAAATTTCTTAAAGCTACCCATAAAAGCTTGTTTTGCATTAGCAATTAGCTAGTTAGAAAATCTTAAATTCGAATCTTGTCAGTGGTTGAAGGTTTCACCTTTATGTAGTTTATATAATAAATATATAAATAAATTGATCAAGAATTATAACTAATTTTGTGTGCTTTTAAGAGGAATAAAGAGATATATTAATTAATTAAAGATAGAAAAATCTTGGAAGATCCTAAAAGCATCTGAGTACTATACGAAGTTTGAAAATCAGTAGCCTACTAGAACTAGTGATGATGATTGCTAAGGCCTTCTGGTCAAGTGCGGATTTGTCATCTGTTCTTTTGTACACTCTAGTTGAACAACACAAGGAATTGAGGTTAATTTCTGCCTGGCAAATCTGTGAACTATAATTGAATGGAGTCTAGCTTCTATAATGGTCCCTGCAGGTCTCATCAATTCAAATCTTGATTACAAAAAACAAAATATATACCATTAATTATTATAAAACCAATCTTTAGAATTTACATTTTATGCACAAACTCCTGAATCTAAATCTAGCACATAAAGTGAACTTCAATCAGGGGAGTAGTAATAGTAGTGTGAATGACTTAAAATTCATTTTCAAGAAACAAAAGAATCTATATATAGAAATCAAGAAACTACATGAAAGAAACAGTTTTCTTAAGAATTAAAGATCAAGAATCAAGAATCTCTTTAATCTCTCCTGCTTGCTAATGGAACCACCTCAGCCAGAGGAGTAGACAGGGGAGTAGGCAATGGAGAAGTTCTACAGACAGGACAAGTAGGATGGCGACGCAGCCACAGGTCAACACACTTGAGGTGGAAGAGGTGGCCACAGTCCGGCAACAGGCGGAGCATATCAGTATTCTTGTAATCTGCCAAACAAATAGAACAACAACTAGCTGTGGAGTCTGTTTTATGAATCTTTGCCTCAGAGTAGAGTAATTTAGGATAGCTTTTTAATGTAGCTTCATCCAGTCCTACATCAATTACAATGTTTTCCAAATCCGGTGGTTGATGATGATCTTCTCTACTATTCCTTCTTTGGGTTGTTGCCACCGTAGACGACGGTTGCTGCGGCTGAATTCTTGTGCAAAAGTAAGAAGCTAAAGTTATGGTTGTGATGAGTAAAAGAATTCCAATTGAAACTCCTATGCCATACCCAAATCCACTTATGTTATTAGAACCAAGAAACCCTCCGCCGCCGCTGCCGGAATCCGCCGTGGTATTCATTATTTTTTCAAGAAATCAAAGAAAGAAATTGAATTGGAGATTAGAGAAATAATAATGGTATGGTCAGCCATAGCAATTTGGAAACAAAGAGAAACGAAAATAATAACATGGGGGTGTGATCAAAGTCTTATTTATAAAAGTCAACGCTAACATGAGATATGATTGATAAAGAGAATGAGAAATTCGTGGAGTTTTAATTAAGGGAAGATGCATTTGGGGCTTTATTAAGTGAAAGAACGGTCAAATGTTAACTTGTTGAATTTGCTCTCATCTTACTTTGTAAGATTTAAATTTTGAGATCAAGAATATATATAATAAATTATTAATATTTTAGTTTTGAATATAATGATGTTTTTGAATATTTATTTAACTTAATATTACTATTTATTTTCTATATTTATTACTATCTATTAAAATCTTTTAGAATAATGGTGGTTTGTGAATAAATTTATGACATATTAAATATTAAATATTATAATCGTGTGATGGAATGTAGGCATGATCACGGTTTCGAAATCATCGGTTTCGATTTTAAAATCATCGATTTTAATTTTTAAAATAAGTAAATCGAAACTGAAATCTTAGAAGGCGGTTTTGGTCTGATTTAAAAATTATCGATTTTGAAACGATTTCAGTTTTTATTTTGATTTAAATTTTGATTTCAGTTCGATACGGTTTCAATACAGTTTATAATTGAATTTATTAAAAAAAAGGGGGGATTGAATTTAATTCTCATAAATAGCCAATAGACCTGCATGCATCAAGTCCATTAAATATGAAATCAATGTTAAATACTTAGAATATATAATAAATTCATCCACGGTTCTGAACTGAACCAAACTACCAGTTCCAGGTTGGTTTAAAAATTATGAGAACCATAACCGAACTTCGGTTATGGTTTAAAAATGATTTTGATTTAATGTGATTCAATTTCAATTTAATCTGATTCGGTTTCAATTTGGTTCCAATTTAAAATCGTACCGTGATCATGTATAATGGAACGTAATAAGAATTTAATAATAAATACAAAAATTTTAAAATAATTATGATTTTATTAAAATCAAATATACCTCTATACAATCAAAAATAAAACTTAAACATAACAAATCAAAAGTAAAACAAATGGATTACAATTACAAAAAAAAAAGTCTAAAACTAAAATTGGTATAGAGCTCAAAAATCAGTTTATATATATATATATATATATATATATATATATATATATATATATATAATAAGTCTCATAATTCATTTTAAATTAAAAATTATGATTTATTATTTATTGTCAATAAAAAATGCTATCCAATTTTAATTTCTGCTTCTTTTAACGATCCAAAAACTTAAAATTACCACATCAACGTTTTATATACATTTGTAATTCAAATATTAAAATTATAAAAGGAAATTTTATTAAAAAGTAAAATTAAGTCATATCATGTATTATAAATGTATTTTTTTTTTGTATGATCACGTAATATTTAAATTTATTAAATGTGACTAATTTATATTCGAGTTATAAAGGATTTGGGGAGTAAAATTCTCCCAATACCTATTTTCTCTATTTATAAGATTTTAATTCGAAACATTATTTAAGAGGAATAAATTTGTATTTCTCTATCTCATTTAATGTGAAATCATAAGAAGTATTTTTTTTTATTATAAAATAAAGAGAATTTTTTGTTTTTTGAATTTTTGAATTATGTTAATAATTTATTTTTTATTGAAGATTGAGAAATTTTTTAAGGCATTTTATGTATTAAAATTGATTTTCAGTATTATTATTATTAGATTTGTATTGATTTATTGATTAAGTGTCTATCTCATACTATTTAAGGTATATTAATTATTTAAATTTTGAAATTTTTTTATAAAGAAAAATTATAATATGAAAAAAATAATTTTCAATAATATTTTAGAAATTTTGAATTTTTTTTTTTTAAATTTTTGTATAAGAGAAGCCAATGAAGCAATACATGTGATGTATACACAAACTATGGGCTATACTTTTGAGTATTATTTAGGAGGGTCAACGGCTATCATATACACAACACAAGATCCTTACAATGACGTCTCTCTTTCAAGTTTCAACTAAGCAGGCATCTCCTAGTTAGATCTTTATTTTTTTTTAATTAAAGCACGATCCATGCATCACCAATAAATTGATAGTTGAGTTTGATCCTATTTTATTAATCAGCAAGCCAATAACCAATATCCAAGTAAAAGTTAATTACTTTGTTAATCTTAAAATAAACGACTTAATTTTTTTAGCATATTTTAATTTAATAATTCTATTTTTTAATTAAATTAAATTAAATTTTATTTTAAATTGATAATAAAATTTTCATAAAAAATATATTAAAAATATAAAAATTAATTAAAAATATAAAATAAGAGAGAATTAAGAAAGTGATAAAAATTTAAAATAATTAATAAATTAAAATAATAAATTATTAAGAATGTTAAAATAGACTTAATTTTTTTTTTTAATAATCATATATTTTATATTTAGAATATTTATTTTGGGACGAAGAAAATATTACTTAGTTGAAATTAATAGATAATTATTATATATAATCCATGCATCACCAATAAATTGATAGTTGAGTTTGATGTTTTGGAAGCCAAGATTTAAAAGATAATTTTTAACTGCATATATCTATTAAGCGTGAGCTATAATTTTAAATTCGTGTGAAAAATTTAAACTTAATTAATACATATAGTGACAAGGGTGAATTAAAATATTTTATTTGGGTAGCCAAAAATAATAGAAAAACAAAAAAAAAAAAAATAATGGTTACTTTTTTAAAAAATTTCTAATAATTTTTCAAAAAATAATAACTAATTATATTTTTCATAAAAATATATTTTTAATTAAATAATTTTTTTTATTGATCTTTCATATTTATAAGATGAAAACTAATTAAAAATAATTTTAACATTTAAAATTATTTATAAAAATTTAATTTTGGAGACTAATTAAAAATTTAGAATTATTAATTAAAAAATTAAATTAATTATATGAGAATATTATATACACTACCAAATGAGTTGGAGAAGCCCAAACTCCCATATTAAACTAAATTGCTCAAAAATCAAATACAACGAAATGCAAATTTTTATAATTGAATCAAATTAATTTTTAAAATAAATTGAATTGAATCGAACCAATTTATATACATTGTAAGTCAAATTGAACCGATTTATTTGATTCAGATACTTTAATTTTTTTATTTTAAAATATATATAAAATTACGGTAATGTAAAATAACGTAAATTTACATTTATATATTTTCTATATTACATATTTTTTAATATATATATATATATTTATATTTCGTTCAATTTGTTTATTTTAATTTTTAAGTAAAAACTGAACCAAACCAAATAAAATAAATTTTATAAAATAAAAAACTGAACTGATTTATTAAAAAAATTGAACTGAACTAACGGAATTAAATTCTATTTGATTTTCAATTTTCTCAATTTTATGCTCAACCCTACTTGTAAGCTTATTATTTCTCATAGCCAAAGACCATGATGCAAAAAAGAGAGGGTTGGTGCAGCTGTGCAGGCAGTTAATACCTAACATATACACAATGATAATTGAAGGATTCTTGGCCCTGTTTCTTTTGGTGGATAAACTTATCAAAGTCAATTATATATGTTGTGCTTGTGTGTGAATATAGTATGTATATACATATAGATACCAGTTGGAATAGGGAAGTCATAATGAAGATGTCATGTGTGTTGAAAAAGAAAAAAAATGTTAGGTGGTTGGTAACTTACTCTAACAATAATCATTTAATTAAAGTTTTTAGTGTTGTCATTTTCTTTACATGGTTGGCTTTGAGATATGTCAATGTATTTTGCTTCACTTTCTTTGGGATTACAATTGTCCTAATTTTGAAATAACAATAGCGATTGAGCATATGCAAAATTAAGGACGATTAAAAATCATCCCTCAAGCTTTCTTACAACTTTTTTGAGTTTTCATTATGTTTTGACCTTTTGGTTCATGAAAGTTTTTTATTTATTTAATT
The DNA here is from genome assembly GCA_948193065.1 of Aleurites moluccanus. Classification (NCBI taxonomy): domain Eukaryota; kingdom Viridiplantae; phylum Streptophyta; class Magnoliopsida; order Malpighiales; family Euphorbiaceae; genus Aleurites; species Aleurites moluccanus. The sequence goes on along the minus strand of CANXYC012006230.1, from coordinate 27,328 downwards.
TAAATTAAACTTAAAAGTGAGTGTCCGAGAATAAGTAGATAAAAATATCAAATTTTCCCTATAAAATAGATAAAAAAAAAAATAATTAATATAAAAATTTTCATTCTAACTTCTCATTTCCCTCTACTCCACTTTCACTTTCTTTCTTCGAATATCTCCTTTCTATCCACTTATTTAGTTTTTGTCGAACATGCCTCAAAGTCTTCTGATCCTAATTTCTCTCTAAAACTCTGTTTCTCATCTCCCTCTAATTTTCTTTACTGAGCTTGTTTCTTGAGGTGCCGTCAATCTCATGATCCGCGACACCTCTTCCCTTTTTTTTTTGTGTTTGCTTTTACTTTCTACTCCTTTGTCTAGAATAATTGTACTTGTCTTGTATAGCTAATAATTTGGGTTTTAATACCTGTATATCTATCCCTCCTTCCTTGAAAGGAATATCTGTAAGATGACCATTTTGAACACTGGAGTATATTTTCTTAAGAAAATATCGGTACTTTTTGAGGGATGGTAATTCTACAATAACTTCATTTACTCTAATTCTCAGTTCTTATCAGATGTGAAAGTAGATTTGATTCTAACGACAGGTGTGAGAGTTTAAATAACTTAATTAGGGATGACAATTTTAATTTCATCCGTGTGATTTGGTTGGATTCAAATGAGGTGAGTTATATTCTATCCGTTTAATTAATGGGGTGAGACGAATTTTTTATTTTATATCCATGATGGGTTCATGTCGAAAGTAATGATAATATCTGTTTTGTATTCGACTCGATTATATATATATTTATTTTTTAATATTTTATTTATATATTTTTTTAATTTATAATTATTTTTATGTGAAATATATATATATATATATATATATATTTTTAAAAAATAAAAAATAAATAAAAATATATATAAACAGATATATTCGTCTCGCTCCGAAATAAAATAAATATTTTTATTATTAAATAAGTCGAATTTAAATTTTATAAAATTTATCCTAAATCCGACCCGTTATCATCCTCAGACTTGACTCTCTTTGTAGGTAAACTAATCCTCTAATTCTTTTTCTCTTTATTTGTTTATAGCATTAGGATCCTTATCACCATCAGATTGATATATAAATACTATTATTGTAAGAGTTTCTCAGGATTTGATAGCAAAATATATATTTTTTATTATCTTTATGCATAGACATAAGATTTTCTGCTTTTTCATATCTAAATACATCTTAGACCAAAGATTTTGAATTTTTCTTATCTCTATCCCTTTGTAATTCATAGTGAAATGAATGAATTTTGAGTTTATATTAAAAAAAATATATATATTGAGACCCTTTTTTAATAGGGTCTTATCATTTTGATCTCATGGATATTATTATTTTTCCAATTGTGTTAATTTGAGTCATTCAAATAGATTAAAAATCTAATAGTTGAACGTTGATTTACTTTTCTAGGTAGAAAGTCAAAAATCAAATATTGATACTCACTTCTTCTTTAATGAATTTATTGTGTATAATATTTTCAATAGAAAGAAAATTATATTTCATTTCAACTCTTGTTACAATTATAATACTCAAAATAATACTTATATATATATAAATTAGTATAGTTTAAAAAAAATCAATTTAACATGAATCATCTTGCTGAGTAAAATTAAATAAAATATTTTTTTATCTATACTTGATATATGCATTAATTCTAATAAAATAAGAATATATTAAATAAATATAAGTATTGACGTATTTTTATCAATCTAAAATTATGCATCAATTATAAGAAAAAACTCGTATTATCTCTTGAAAACTATTTTCCATTGCCAAACATCAAATATAACAAATATTATTTTACATTATGTTTGATTCAATTTTATTAAAAAATTCATTTTATTTATAAATAAATTTTAAATAATTCTCATATTTAATATATTAAATAATAAATATAGAATTCATTTCAAATAAAATGAATATTATATTTAATATAATTATAAAATTTATTTTAATATTTCATTGATAAAAAATATTTTACTTGTAGAATTAAAATCTTTTTATTTTATTTTATTTTTTTTTGTTGGAGGTAGTTAGTTAGATTAACTAGTATTTTTTCACAATTAAAATCAAGCAATGTATTAAATATTTAATTACTAAATAGTCTCAGTTATAGAAAAAATTAATTATATATAGCTAATTATTCTTTTTATAAAGATAACTTGTGAAATTATTAAATATTTAATGTAGTGTATAGAAAATAAGGGATAAGGATAAAATAAAAAAAAAATTAATATCTTCATAACTTTTTAAAATAATAGATAAATTGAAACATAATAAATATCATAAAACAATATATAAAAATCAATAGAGAGAGTAAAAGTTTATGAAATTATTTAAAAGTTTACAGAGAAAAAAAATAAAATATTTTATATCATACAGTTCATCCACTATATACATCTAAAAAAATTAAAGTTTTAGAAACAAGGAATTTAGAATTGGAATTGATGAAAAAGAGTAAATATTAAAATTAATAAGAGTATTTTAGTTTTTTAAAATTTATTGGTTTAAAATTATGAAATTTATTTAGAAATATTAATTATTTTGATAGTATTTAATTTAGTTATTTTCAATTCTATAAATTTAATTATTTATAATTTTAAATGAATTTAAATTTAAAATAAACATAAAACTATAAATTTATAAATAAATTTTATAAAATTTTATAAAATTTATTTATACCAAACCAGGATTTATTTCTAATTTAAGCTTTTTTTTTCCCTAAAAAAATTAATTAATTGCACATTCTTCTCATGGATGTTTATTTTCAATTTTTAAATTTTAATATAATTTTCATGGATGTATGTTTCTTTCCTATTTGCAATATTTTTCCATGTTAATGTAATTTTAAAAACAATTCACTTTAATTAGCTTAAAATATTTTTAAAGAAAATATAACAATAATTATGTTATATAGTATTAGTAGGATTAACTTAATTGAAGTAATTTGATAATAAACTGTGTAATAAAAAAATATAATTTTAATATATCCTTCAAAATAATAATAACTATCAATTAAATAAAATTTATTTTAGAAAACACCAATTAGAATTAATGGTAAGTTTCCTCTTTAAACCCTTTCATAAAATAAATAATTAATAATTTTATTTAAATCAAACATAGTAATATTTAAATCATGGACCTTACAAACAATTGTTCTGTAAACATTTGTGCCCAATAATTTTATTTTTTCTGGGCTAATTGGCCCAATACGATCATTCACAAACACGATTCCTTTCTTTTCGCTTCGAACAAAAAAGGATGTATTTTCTCTGTTTTTCACTGTCAAGTAATAAATAAATAAACTCGAATGCTCGTTAGCAATGGTAGCAACAACAACAACGATAACTAAACATCGTCTTTCTAGTGGTGGCGTCATCGCTGTTACTGGTGGAATCCGACAATACGAACCGCGTTTACTTGCCGTGTGCAGACACAGAAATACAGAGATCGGACGGATTCACTTTTGCCATAGCATTTGCGTCGACAAGTTCCTTCCTCTATAACAACAATAGTAGTCTTCAGTTATCTCCTTGCGATTCTAGACTCTTCTTTCCAGCCGGAATGCTCAGATATCTGTTTTTAGACCTAAAGTTAATGAGATCTCTCTTCTTACTATCAACACCTCTTCCTTCTCTCCGGTAAGTGAACTTCGTAAATCTATCAACCTTCATCCGGTTCGTTCAATTTTGCTTTCGATTGTTTGACTTTGAAGTCAATTTGGTTAGAATTCTTTGAAGAAGTGAGAACCATGGCTTTTGTAGACACAAGATTATAGGGGTTTTTGATAGAGGAATGAATGCCATGAACAACTAAGAAATAGCGTAGAGGGATAATAATATCTTCTGAATATATACTTTAAGGAGGAATACAGGTTTAAAATCTCTCAAATCCGAATGCATATTCGGCTAAAAATCCAAACTTGTAAACAACATTGTTTGCCTGTAGCAAATAGTATGTGATCGTAGCAAAACATAATGTCCTGTTCTTCTCTGTGTCCAAAGTTTAATGTATTTGTATATTGCTTTGAGTGACCGTAAAATTATGATAATAAAGGCGATTATTAGAGCCTATAACTAGTACTTATATTTCAATGAACGAATGCCTTTCATTAGTAGAGACTCGGACACTAGAATTTCTCAAGGTAAATTTAATCCTGCTTCACTTGAGAGATTATTCGATAGCACGTTTGCATTCATAGAATGCATGGTGGATCATCCAATTAGACTGAATAGCTTCCTTGCTATCCTTGTGAATAAGTATCAGTTTGTTGATAGTTAATACATATTTTATCTTGTTCATGTTACATCAGATTTAACAAATTTAAAATTAAATATTCCATAACGACACCCTGGTGCTATAATTGTGGGTGCTTTTGTTCATTCACTATTCTATGTGGTTGTGGAAATTTTACTTAGAATATTGGAAAATGTGTGGTTTTTGCTTGAAACAAAGCTTTAGATACACCATTTGTGAAGTTGATTTTCCAGATTGTGACCGAAAAACCTGGATCTGTTTCATGTGATGCTGTTGTATATAACTGAGGCCCTATTTGGTTACCAGGAATAAAATATCAAGAATCGGAATCAATTCTCGTTCCTTTTCCTTGTATTTGATTCTTCTTAACTTAGTAGAAACGAGAAATTGTGAGTAGATAAGCATTTTATTTCATTCTTACATGAGTGCCATGTATTATAATTTGGGAATTAAAACGAGCTTCCCATTCTATTCCCCCTCGTTTATGATTGGCAACTTGTAGCTAAAGAGAAACACAGTTTGGATAATATTAAACCATTTATTGTACCAAATTTGTGTCATTCCAACTTGTCACTTCATTTATTTGAGTATATGCTTGGGCTGATGAATGCCGTTGTGAAGATGCAACTGTGCCACCATATATCATTAAGTAATATCTTTTTGATCTTCAGGACAATTATGGTGGATATATGGTTGCATTTGCTGGTAGAAAATATGCTGCAAGGTCACGTCCTGCTTTTGTTGCAAATACTACATACACTGTAACCAGCTTTACCCTGGTAAGAGAAGGTCCAGATCTAGAATCTGTTCTGATTTCTATTCTACCTATGTAGGGTTAATGGAAATGCATTATTTTTTTCTTAGTCATTTTTTTAATTGCAGGTGCTTGAGTTTAAGAAAGGCAGGCTGCAAAACTTATACTGGAAGAGAGATGGATGCGCTAAATGTTCAGGGAACAGCAACTTCGTCTGTCTTAACAATCAGGACTGTGCAATCAGAACATCCGGCTGCAAAAACAATGGAGGTACTGTAGATTGCAGTCTTGGTATTCAATTGGCATTCTCTGGCACAGATAAGAACCTTTCAGTTCTCAACTCATGGTATGAAGTGGAAAACCTTAGGCAATTCTCACTTTATCACCTGTACTCAAATCTCAAGGATTCTCTCTCTAGCCAGTACAATAAAATCTTTTAATGGTGCTTCGGCTGGGTTGTAGAATTTATGTTCCTGATATGTTGTGATTTATGTTGACCTCTACTCTTTTTCCGATGGATGCTTCTTTCCCATGTTTGTACTTTGTAGTTGTTTGTAGATTTATGCATGTGATTAATTGATTATACCTGAAAAGAGATTGTTAATTATGTTTAGAAATTTGAAATTGTTCTTCATGTACTTTTCAAATTTTAAACAGAAGTTGACTTGCTGTCCTATTTTATTTATTGCTCTTTGGCTAGTTGGCTTAAATTTGTTGGAATTGAAAATTTTGCAATCAAATTTTTGTTCTTTTTTTTTTTCATATTTTTTTTATGGGATTTTGGTGTTGTTGAGCATTAAGCTTTCTGTGTATTTTTATCTATATATTAAGGTCTTTAAACTATTACTTTCTCCGTCCCATAACAGGTGTCTTAATTTTCTTTTTAATATATATCAATTTAATTAATTCATTTCTTAATTTAAATTGTATTTTATTTTAACTTGACAATAATGTTCTCATTAAAAATATGTTGAAAAATATAAAAATTAATTAAAAAATATAAAATGTGAGATAATTATGAAGATAGTAGAAAATTAAAGTAATTAATGAATTAAAAATATTAAAATAAATTAGTTTTTTTTTTTTTAATAATCATATATTTTATAATTAAAATTTTTATTTTACATGAAATCTTGAATTTTATTTTATTTTTTTAAAATTTTATTTTTAATTAAAAATAATAAATATTAAATTATATTTATTTTAAACATATATATAAAATAAATATCAAATTATATATATATATATATATATATATATATATATATATATATATATATATCGATTTTTTCTTGATTTAATCGATTCAATTTTAATTAAACTTTTGATCCTTTGCTTTTATCGATTGTTTAATCGATCCGATTTTAAAAATATTGCTACATAGGGGTTTGCTTGGTAGGCATTTCTTTCTCGACGTTTTGGCAAGGGCGTTTTTGGGCGTTGTTGAAGGTCTAGTTGCATTTCAATTCCTGCGTTCTGAGAAGTTTTTGAGGTAAATGAAACAGTGAAATTTAAAACAAAGTTTGAGATTTATCTCAAGAAATTGAATTTTGCAATTACATTTATCAATATTGGACATGTGGTGTTTTGAACAACATATAAACCTGTAAGTGAACATGATCAAGGGAAAAATCCAGAGGAAATAATGGAAAAATGAGAGAATTTTTTTGAATCGTGAATTGAAGAAAAAGATGGATAGATAAATAATAAAGGTATTTTGAGTATTTAAATAAATATTTTAATTAAAAATTAATTTTTTAGATTATCGATTGACAGAAAAAGGAAACAAATAAATATAAAGATCTTATAGTCTAATAAAATTAATATATAAAGATTTTTTTAATATAATTTTAAAAATACAACAATGTTTTAATATAATATACAAAACACAAAAATCTCATTGCAATTATCACTATTAAGAATTATCCCTCTAGTGTTTCACAACTGTTGTTACCACCATGTCCGTCGCCGCCTCCATCTCTGCCGTTGCTGAAATTCTATTAGTGCTATTTATTTTTATTCAATTTTATTTTCAATTTTAATATTTTGTATGATATAAATATTAAAATAATAATTAAAGTAAAATTTTAAGTTTAGAAAATTAAAATTAGAATTGAAATTTTTCATTCCAATTCCATTTGCACTATCCAAACACTTAAATGAACTTACTTTTTTTTTTTTTTGAATCCAACTTACTTTTTATTATTATTATTATTTTTCATTTTAATTTTGGATTAAGGTGTTTTTATATGGAATATTTGAATATTTCTCCTATTTTTTAATAGAATTTATTTTAAGTTTATTCAATTTCATGAAATTGAATTCATAAAATTAAAATTAATGAATATCTTTTAATATTTCAAACATACTTCCTCCGTCTAAAAAATATAGTCTTATTTCATTTTACGCGTATATTAAAATTTTTAAATTTTTAAATTTATTATATTAATTTTATCACTTTGACCTAAAATATCTCTACTTAAAGTATTTCTATTATATATTTTCTAATATATTTTCTATTTTTCAATATTTACATTAATTAAAATACTTCTTTTTTTGGCATAAATTTATAATTTCAACAAAAAAAAGAAAAAGTAAAAATATAATTATATATGTGATGATATTAACGTGAATTAATAAGAGATATATTTGATAATTCTCTATTAAATTAACATTTTAAAAAATAAAGTGAATTATAATTTGGGACGGGTGATAAAAAAAAAAGACTATTTTTTTTTTATGAAGGAGGAAATTAATTTTTTTAAACAAGCAAAAAATAAATTTCACAAATTTTATGGAATACATGTATTATTCCAAATGAAGTTTAAACTTATAAATGATGTTATTGGATTCATAATTTAATAATATTTTATTTTTAATACATTAATATTTATGAGTTGCATAATTGGTAATTATGCTTATCTCATTTTCAGTGGAGATTTCTGGTTTTAATTAATGAGCGATTTGTGCAGACTTAGTAATTTTTCTATTACCAAAAAAATAAAAAAATGATTTCGTTAAAATGAGGACTAACTCTTCTGTCTAATTATACATGATGAGTTCTTATTAATTGTTGTATTTTGGTCGTGGATATTCATCAAATACATATATATATGTATATATATATATATATATTAAAATATAAATGAATTTGTATTTTAGGTAAATTTAAATTATAAACTAATTAATAGTGAATAAATATTTCAAATATTAATTATCTCAAGAATTAAATATAATAATTAATTATTTATATTATAAAATTTATATTATAATTAACACATTGATATATCATTTTACCATTAATTAATCTATAATATGACGTGGTAAATTTAGTTGATCTAAAAATATCCGAATTTAATAACTATATATAAGTCTAAAGACCAAAATGGACCACTTTTAATGGACTATTCCATATATTTGTAATAATAAAATAATATATATGATAGAATTCAGAATAAATTATTGAAATTATAATTTAGCCCAAATTAGTATTTCAGAATTCAATAGATTAGAAAATAAATTGATATTATTATTTGACAATTATAATAAAAATTTATTAAGTATGATTAACTAAAGAAAATCAAATAATTAATATAAGAGGCTAATGATTCAAATTCTAACATCCTCTTTTTTTTTTTTTTTTTTTTTTTGTAAAAGTGTTATCGCCAATATAATAATATAACACATAAAAAAATTTTAGCTATTGGTATTTTTTCATATAAAAAATAAAAATATCATTTGAATAGATTTTTTTTATTGATTGGATGTATGGAGGATAAGTATATATTCAATACACATAAATATTTTTCAAAAATAAACATTGATTTTAATTAATAATTTTAGTAGTTTTTATGGCAAGTTTGGTCATTATTTATAATTTATTTGATTAAGCTCTTTATAAAAATTACGAATTGAATAGTTATTGGGGATACTACAATTTAGAATGAAATGATTAATATATGGTTAAAAATTAATTGCCTGCCTTAATTTTGAGTCTTTTTTGTTTTTTTGTTGAAATACAGGGGCCTAGCCCCAGGTAAGAAAACAACTAAAGAACTACATTTATATGGCGTAAGAAACTCTAGCAAGATCATGAAGCAGCTACCGCAGCCCACTTGGAGGAATGAGATGAACAGTTAAGTTTTCTTAATTTTTAGTATTTTTTTTTAAAGTTTTCTTCCAGGTTCTCACTATAAATAATAAATAAATGAGTTACTTAATAACAAAAATCTCCATGTGTTGAGATATTCAAAAGATTATGCATTTATTGATTAATTAAAAAATAAAAATTGATAAAACATAAAAATAAAATATATATTATTTATCGATTAATTTGGTAATGATATCATTTTTCAGTAGAAAAAGCATATGATTACTCGATCAGTTCAATTATAGGTAAATACAATAGATTTAATCGTCTATCATTTATTGAAGATATTGCCGACAATTATAAAAAAAAAAAATATTATACAGATTTAATTGAGTTGATAAACGAAAAAGAAAATTTAATAATAATTTTAATTTTAAAATTAAAATATCTCTCTTATATTTAAAAATAATAATAAAGATATCTAAGTAACAATGTGCATGCATATATTTTTGTTGGCAAACATATATACACAAATCAAATCATATATATCTTAAAGAATGTAGATGGTGATTAATTAATTTTTATAAGCTTATAATTGATATTTATATGGATTCAAAGTGTAATAGTATATATCTTCATTCTATTTTTTTACTTGATTCCTAAGCAGTACATGGGTTGAATTAACCTCTTTTTTCTGTGGATAATTCTTATATGATATATATTCTTGAAACATATTAAAAGAGAGGCAATAAGAAGATCAAATAAGATGAAGAAAAAACACAACATTTCATTAAATAAAAAGCTTAATCAGATCATGCATGAATCACTCGAAGTGACCTTTGGAGGAAACATAAACGAACAGTAAATAAGAAAAAACACACATGAAAAGCAGATAAAATAAAATCATATTGAAAGGCAACACAAAAATATTCAAGGGGAGAAATTATGAGGCCAAGGTTTGGTAACATCATATGGCAGTCCAATGTCACTTCCACCAGCGAAAAATCCAGGCAACCCTAAGTCGCCTGCTCCTCCACCTCCTCCAGTAGTAGTGGTTGGAGGGGGAAGAGGAGGCAGCCCCATCCCCATAGGATTTACATTGTTACTGCCAGCAATATTAATATGAGGCTGCAGCCCTAACCCTCCAAAAGGGTTTCCACCTATAGGAATAGTATTATCATGATGAGTCTGCAGCCCCATATTGATATTACCCTGAGGGAACCCCATGGGGTTATTATTACCGGCGAGCCCCATATTGATATTACCCTGAGGGAATCCCAAGGAGGTTGTATTACCGGCGAGCCCCATATTGATATTACCATGAGGGAACCCCATGTTGGCAGTATTACCGGCGAGGGTAGTATTGCTACCTCCGAAATTTCCAGGTAAGAAACTTCCGGAGTGGAAAAAGCCCATATCGCCGGTAATATTATAGCCATGTGAGGGATGATTCAGGTCATTCTTTGTACCACTACCACCAGTCCCATTGTTATTATTGTTAATAATATCAAGAAACCACTGATCCCACAACATAATGTCTGTAGGATTATTCTTGATTTCTCCACCATTATCACCACCACCACCACCACTACCGCCTCCGACGAATTGAGTAGGAGGAAGAGGAGGGAGCGGAAGAGGAAGAGGAAGGGAAAGAGGAGGAGCAAAAGGACCTGGAGGAAGAGGAGGAACTTGTTGAAAATAATCAATCCTTTTTCTTAATTCTTTCATTTTTTCCTCCATCAACCAAATCAAACATTGCAATTCACTCGTCTCAAGGTCATCAGCTCCTGTATTACTATGGTGAAGGCGGTCCATGAGATAACCCAACTCAACCTCTCTATTCTTTCTATTGTTCTTTTTTGATTGTTCTTGGACTTTTCCCATTCTTTCCTTCAGGTAACTTTCTTGGTTCATCATCTTCTTGCACCTCTCTATCTCCGGTATGGTTTGGAACCTCATCACCAATTGTTCCACCACTGGTCGTGATGGCCATATCATTGGCTCACTCTCATCTGGGCTATAGATTATAGCAAATGCACTAACACCACATAGGGTGGTTAGTTCACTCACTTTCTTTAACAACCCAATTCTCCTTTTCTTAAGACTAGCTTTTCTGGCAGCATCATTCACTATCCACACTAGCTTAACCTTCTTTCTTGTCATTTTTGCTTTCTAGCTATTTACTCTCTTGTGCTCTAAACCTTTGTCAAAACCATGTTTATATAGTAGAGAAGGGGAGACATGGAGTTGGCTTTAGTGTATTTTACATTTACATTTATGTCAAGTTATTAAAAATTTGAGTAAGTTTTATCGATACTGAATTCCTTTAATGTAAAGTTTTATCAATACTGGATTCCTTTAATGTAATAATGGGGTGTTTGAATTTTCTTAAAAATGTGAGAATAATCACTTAAAAGAGTTATTTTAAAAAGTTTTTAATTTTTAAGTAAAAAATTAAAATCTTTGGATGTTGTTAAAAAAATAAAATCGATAAGTGTTTTAAGTAAAAAAAAAAGATCGAATGTGTAATTTATTTTTTATAGAGATTTTTTAAGAGAATTTTTTATTTTTTTTATGACCCTTTTACCCTTAATGAAATTAAGAAATAGCAAAATAACATTCAAACAATTTGTGATTAAGTCTTAATTTTATAATTATTATTTTTTCAAAATCTATTATATAATTTAAGTCTTAATTTCATGATGACATTCAAATACCTCCAATAATATATAGAGAAAAAAATCTATTAGTGTATTTTTATTGTTAAAATAGATATAAAAATTATATTAGCAAATATTTTATTTAAATCACATTCATAAATTCATTGCATTGAATATATATGATGAGAATATACACACATGAAAAATTATGGAGAGTGAATTTTATATATGAATGTGAAATTGAAAAGAAATAGATAATATCGAAAAATTATTATTATTTAAAAAAGTGAAAATAGGAAAGGACAAAGGAAAATTTCAAACCCATTTTGGTTCTTTTAATAGTCTTTTCCATTTAGGTTAATAAATCTACTTTTCTATTTGTCTAGATTCGAAGGTTATGGTAATTTGGTAAGTGAATTATAATTCTTTGCTGGCTATGGTTAGGACATTTCATTATAATTTAATGATATTGTTTTTAAAAAATAATAGTAAAAAATTTGTGGACCTATACTACATTTTTTTTTATTTTTTTATATCCATTTAACATTTTATGGTATAAAAATATGCAACTTGAAAGTGTGAATTTTTTACTATGTTAGGATATGTACAACAACATTATCTCTAGTGAATTTAGATACTACGTATTTATACCAAAAAAAATATAAATAATTTTTTATAAAATTTCGTTTAACAATTAAAAAATTGATATTTTTATACAGAAATATCTCAAATTTAAATTCTACTTAATGAAATAAAAATAATCATTTGTTAATATATTTATGTTTAACATTATGGTATAATTAGAAAAAAAAAATGACAATGTAAGATGATGAGATCAATGCTAATTAGAAAATTTAGAGGAAAGATAAGTACTTTAATTTAAATTCTCTTATAGTTAATTTCTATAGTATTTTACCAATAATTTAGATTATTGGTTATCATTTAAAAATTATAATAATAAAGTGAATAGATCTCATTTCGAAAAAATTGTACATATTCAATTGATTTAATTCCATTATTTTCTTAAATTTAATAAAAATATAAATTATAAAATGTCGCAACTATGCTTATAGCACTAACCCAATTTATATATGTCCTTATTATTAAGTAAACCACTATGATTATATGTTAATTAAATTTGTTAGCAATGGATATCTAATTATTTGGATTCTCCTAATCAATGTTCTGAATGTTTTCAATAAAACATATCTAAAGTGATTATGTATCATGAAATTGGAATATGCATGCACATTATTTAACTTGTAGTTTAAAATCATATTTCCTTTTTTTAAGAGGAACTTTAATAATTTAAACTCTTTATTTTTATATTATATATGAAATGAAGATTGTATTATTTGACTATTTCAACAATAACTTTATGGTATGTTTAGATTATATAAATTTGAGTCTTAAATTTAGTTTTGGATTAAATTTTTTATTTAAATTATTAATATTAAATGGATTTACATTTGGACTAAATCCTAAAAAAAAATTCTCATCTAAAATCTTAATATTTCAACTATCTAATTATATCTTGTTATTCCAAATAAAAGAAATCTGCGGTTGGTTCAAAATATGCAGTTCATTCCATGGGAACACTATATTTGACATGAAGAGTCAAATTCTATGAAAATAATGATTCCAAACATGATCAACGGTATCCATGCTTGCATAGGGGCACGTGCCTCCTTAAATATTGATTTTTTTTAATTTTTTTTTTTTGCAAATTTTTGATAAATTTATTTTTAGTTCATAAAATTTGACCTAATTAATATTTTTGTCCATATTTTTTTTGAAAAACTCATTAGTTAGTGTATATATTTTATAATTAGTCATTCCGTCTATTTCACTTTTAATATCCCATAAAAAAGCTGAAACATCATTCATTTATATTTAAAATTTTTCATCTCAACTATAATCAAAGTTCAATCATTTTTTTTATTATGATAATTTGCATGAAGTGAATATTACATTTTAAATTTATAATTTTATTAAATTAAAATATTGATACTAATATGATAATTTCATTGCAAATTTAAAATTTCACTAGAATAATAACAAAATTTTAATCAAAAGGAGAATTATTTGTCTACATAAATTTAAAGTTTAGATTCTATTTTCAAGCCAAAAAATTCTATCATAAAATAGAAATTTTCAGATAAAGACTTAGCAAATAAAGAGGAAAAATAATAAATTATGAAAAAATATTTTTTATGTATTTGTTGCTAATTTGGTCTGCAATTTATTATGTAAATAGCGATATTAAGTTTTATGGAAATTGAATTGTGTCTTCTTCTCAAAATTTTTGGATCCCCCCTGATAGTATGGATTGGGTAGGAGATCTGTATTGTTTTTTCCTTCAATTCTGGCTTCAGCATTTATGCTTGTGATTTTAAAGTTTAATTATTGACTAATATGGAGTTTTTTTTTTCAAGTTTTAGATGCCACTGAATTGTATTTCATAAATTACCAGCAGCAATAATGTGTTAATTTTTATTATTGTGCAATCTAGAGATCATATTTATAATGAAAGTTATTTTTAATTTTAATTTGAATATTTCTAAATCAGTGGTTTAACCATTTGTGCAAAATAAGATTAGTCATTTTTTTAATTTTTGAGAGGATCTCAGCTTTGGTCAATCAAAGATTATTATTATTATTATTATTATTTTGTTAATATGATTCTAATATATTGAATTGGGATCACATAGTCATATTCTGTGGGAGTCATAGACCAACAAAAGATGTTGCTGAAACTTTTCAAGATATTGTTGAGGCAATCTAACATTGATTTAGAAGAGCAAGAGACTTTATTAATAACACTTTCTCAAAATTCTGAAAAATCTAAAAGAGTTTGAAAAGATCCTTTAGCTGATGCAGTGAGAAAGCTAATGAAAAATAATTTAGAGGGTGTTTGGATAGGAAGCTAAACGCTGTAAGCTGCGTTTTAGGAGAAAGTTAATGTTAAAATTAGGAGTTTTGTGATTTTTGAAATATTTGGATAAAAAAAGAAAACTAGATTATTTTTGGCATTTAACGTAAATTTTAAAAATTGGGGAAGAGAATTTTATAATTAACACTCGTTTTTAACAAAATTAAATTATTTTAACAAAACGCTATTTTTTACATTTTTATCTAAACACCCTTTTAAAAGAGTATTATTTTCTCAAATCTCTTCCCGCTAATGAAGAGAAAATTTTGATCCAATTTTTTCTCGAAGCTATAGTCCACAATTATCATGTCTAGTTTGTCTAATGTTTGATAAGAGAAAATGAGACTTATTTAATGATTTTAAAAAGGTATTATTATATTAGGACAATATGAGTTTTAAGTTAGAAAAAAATTATAATTTCATGTGATTTTTAAAAATTAGTTGTGTTGTTGCATATATATGTGCTAATTTGTCTTTAGTTCTAAATTGCATAGTTCTGTTTTCCTGAATTATTATTAATATTACTAGTTATTTCAATTACATTTTGAGAAGCCATGTATTATTATTTATTATTTATGTTATTTTATTTGATTGAGTATAAATAATAAAAAATTGTGTAATATCAAATTCAAAAAAATAATTAACCAAAAGTTATATATAATATCTAGGTTAAGGAAAAAAATTACATATATAATAATTATTTTGTTATATAGTTTTGAATTATTACATTTTTAAATTTAATTTCAAATTTATATTTATATTTAAATAATTATCCAAATAATAAATTTCAAATCTAAAATTTCAAATTTCTTATATTTCTCAAACAATGAATTATAAATTTATATATTTCAAATCATAAATTTAAAATATAAGATTTGAAATTTAAATTTAAAATTTAAATTCATACATTAAAATGTTATATTCATTTATAACAATTAAAGCTCTATAATCGGTTGAGCTCTATGACACATTAGCAACAATTAAATATTAGAATCCAGATGGTATTTGACAATACTTTTTGTTAGGATTTGAAAAAAAATTTGTTTACGTTATATTTGATTTAATTTTATATAAAAAAAATTATTTTATTTGTAAATAAATTTTAAATAGATTTCATTTATAAATAAATTCTCATGTTTGATATATTAAATAATAAATATAGAATTTATTTCAAATGAAATGAATATTATGTTTGGTATAATTTTAAAATTTATTTTAATACTTCATTTAGTAAAAAATGTCCGTATAAATATATTATTTATTTACTTATTTTCTTTTCAAAAATTTCATATTACATTAATAAAAATACAATTATTTAAATTTAATTTAATATTTATCAATAATACTTTTTATATGCACTATTTTTTTAAAAAAAAAAATATAATTTTGGCCATAAATAATTAAATTTATTAAGAGTTTTGTACTTGTGAAAAAATTTGAAAAAAAAAAGTAATTATAGAATATAAAATAAAAAAAATATAATAAAAACTAAAAAATTATAAGATATAAATTAAAAAATAAATAAAAATAAAAAATGAAGAAAAAATAAAATATGAAGGGAGTCCAGATAAAAAAAGTTTGCATAAATATTTAAAAATAATATGGAGTTAAGCAAAGACTCCATCTTATAAGAATAGCCCACCCTCTAATAAAAAAAATTGACAAAAAAAAAAAAAATTAAATGGCACCAAATAAATAAAAGTGTCAAATTGATAATCAATACATTTTTGTTCACCAAAATTTAAAAAGGAAAATATTAAAGTTAATATGGATATTTTAGTCATCTAAAATTTATTAATTTAAAATTATGAAATTCATTTGAAAATACAAACTATTTTAATAAGATTTGATTTAATTATTTCTAATTTCACATATTTAATAATTTAAAATTCTAAATAAATTTAGATTTAAAATAAACATAAAACTGTGGATTTATAAATGAATTCTATAAAATTTTATGAATTTATTTATACCAAATAAGGGGTTAATAATGATAAAAAAAATTATTTAAATCAATATTCAAGTAGAATTTAGATTATAATAAATAAAATAGTATCCAAGTTGGAATTGAGTAATAAATTCATATTTGATTTTTCATTCTCAAAAAATTTTAAAATTAACAAAATTAAATATATGCATAAATATTTAACAAATTAAATAACAAAAATACATTGTTTTCTAAAATAATATATGGTGTAATGAAAATATGAAATTATTTTATGAATGGACGAGAGTTATTAATGTTAGATGCCCCAACACCGGAAAAAACGAAAAGAAAGTATTAGTTATAGGCACAATACCTATATAATCGTAATACCATAAATAGTATGAATTATTTATTTATAAATTTTCAAAAAAATTATTTAAATTTATTATCTAATTATTACAAATTTTCACTAGATACGTAGAGGTTACAAGGCAAAGTGGCCTTAATAACAGGCGGTGCTAGCTAGTGGATTAGGGGAGAGCATTGCAAGACTCTTTGCCAAACATGGTTCAAAGGTGATGATTGCAGATATTCAATCTGAATTGGGTGATTCAGTATCCAAAAAAATTGAATCAGAATCGGGTCAACCAGTTTCTTATATTTATTGCGATGTTACAAAAGAAATTGATGTAAAAAACGCAGTGAACACAGTGGTTTCAACTCATGGAAAGCTTGATATACAATTCAACAATGCAGGACTTGCAGGAAAATAAGATAGTTTTGATGAGTTTTGAAATAAGCTATTCATGATTATGTAAAATTATATAAAAATAAATTTTAATATTAATTATTAAATATCTAATTAGTTTAAAATCACGTTTTATTATAAAGCATTAAAGTAAAATGCGATTTTTAAACTTTTTCAAATACACATCTAATAATTATTATATAACTACTAATGCTCGAATACGTGGAATATAATAATTTAAATTTTACAATGATGCGATTATTCGTTTTCAATATATATATTAAATAACAATTTTCAATGAAAATTTCAATCAATAGATTTGACCTATATTCAAATTCATAATTTAAATTCTTATCATCTAAATAAATTTTAATTAAATGATTTTAAAATTAATTTTTAATTCTTAGGTATGAATTTGAATCTAATTAAAGCCTAATTATGGTATAATTACATTACTTCATGCTATCTACTATGGCATGGGTATGATACAATGAGCAATTACTTGATGATTAACATGCAATTAGAGGGATTAATTAATAATATCTCAAGTCATTGTTTTTTTATTTCATATCCAATAAATTAGACTTAAGACCTTATACTGTAGGGCGTGGGCGGGCTTTAATTTTAGTCCTACCAATTTAACGGGCCAAAATTTTAGCTTAGCTTCGGTTTTGGACTCAGGCCTGATCTATAAAATTTAGGCCCATATGTGGACTATTTTATAATTAATACAACATATGGAATTTTGTTATACATTAAAAAAATATATATAAAAAAAACTAGTTAACAAAAATAAGAAAATAAAAGATTTGGAACTATAACCTCAAAAAAATATTCACTATTAAAATACTTCAAAAATAAGTGATGTACGTATTAAAAAGTACGAAATAGAAAATAAGACATACAATAAAATAAAAATTCGAAAAAAATTATTAAATATAATAAAAATATATTTTTCTTATTTATATAAAACTAAATTCTCATGAATATATCTCAACTTTAATTATATATTATTATACTTCAATGTAAATAATAAGAGTATATTTTTATTTTATCTAATAATTTTTTTTTTTAGCCTAATTGATTTTGAATTAATTAATTGTTAATTTAAGATACCTCAATTAATAGTGGCAGGTTGAGTGAATTCTAAATTGATGCATTAATATAATATATATAAATTTAAAATGAAAATAAAAAGATATAAATACACATGCACTGATACAAATTATATATATAATTTGAAATAAAAAAATAAATATATTAATTGATTTTTATAATATGCTTTCTCAACATTATATGAGTCAATTCATATAAAAATATGAATATAATATATGAGTATTATAATAATTTATGTTTATAAATACGAGGTTAGTTCTTTATGTGAAAAAAGAATTAAAAAATGTACACATAATTTGACTAGTCAGAAATTTAGACTTCAAATAATTGAAATCTAAAGTTTGAATCCGAAGAATGTTATAGTATTTTATGGAGTCTAACAATGACATCTCATCTAGCAATGTTGACTGACATTTTTATATTTACATACGGCGAATTCATAACTGCTTCAACTTTCTTAATTTTGCAAATTTTTCTTCTCCATGAAATAGGAGATATGCTGATAATTCAAACTAATTTTCTCATGACAATTGATTCCAATATTTCCAATGGATGATTATATATATAAGAGTATCAATTAAATATAAATTAGACTAATATTAAAATAATATAAAATTTTCAATTATTAAATTAGTAATTATATCAAATATATTAAATAAAATTCAAACTCAATATAAGCATATGTCAAATCTAAAATTTTACAAGAAATTAATTTTTATTTTAGCATCAGATTAAATTTTTTATTAACTAAAAACAATTGATGAACTCTTGATTTATTAATAACTGAAATCATCATCTTATTGATAGATTTTGAATTCAAGTTTCATTAAAATTTAATTTAAAAATAAATAAAAAAATTACTTGCTAAAAGCCGCCAGTCCCTGCTGGAGCCTAATTAAAAATTCTCTATTTTTTGGCTAAATTAAGGCAGCCAGTTGACTAGAATGCTCTGTAGAATGGAATATACATCAAGACATAAATCAGGCTATAAAATTCATATTTATTTGAATAATAAATTTATATTTATTAAAAAAGAAAAAAGAAAAAATTCATTAGGAACTGTTTTTCTTTTTTTAAATTTGTTGCCTGTTCATTCCATTAATAATTTTCCACTTGTCTTTGTATATATATATGACTCACAAGCCACCCCATCTTCAGTACTTCCTATATCACATAATCATCAACCTTTCTCTCCAACTCCAAGGTTCTCATTTACAAGCAAAGGAAAGGAAGATATCATGGGAGCCTGTTCCACTTTGTCTACTTTTGCTAAGAGGTAAGCAAATATATTATCATTCTATTTATATGATTATTAATTATAGACTTATCTTTTTTATTTTTTAATTAGTATACGAATTTCTAACTGTTTAATTCTTATTTACATTACGAATTTTTATGTACTTATTATTATCACTAATTATATATTTTTCCATTTTTTATAATTTTATCTTATCTTTTAAAAATTTACTATTATATAATAAGTTGAGAAATTTATTTACAATTATACCTTATAGTAAAAATAGCTCTTTTGAGTCTTTTTTTCTTTTTAGTCTGAAAGTGGGGTTTCTTTGATATTTTGACCTAATCAAACCAAGAAAAATCTCCAATAGAAAAAAAGAAGGGAAGTGCTGGAATCATATGAGCTTGTTGATCTTGTTTTTGTCTCTCTCTTTCTCTTTTTATTCTGATTATCTGTAGAGATGAAAGTTAAATTGATTAAATCGAATCAAATTGATTAAACCAAACTTCATATAAATATTCTAATTTTTGCTATCACTTTTGAGTTTTTGCTAAATGATCACTGGTTATTGTTACACTTTGAATCTTGACGGATGGAAAGTGCACAAAATTGTGCCTTAGAGAGCTTTAGATTGGTTGGTTCCACCATAAAAACGTACCCATTGTGAATCCCATCAATCCAATGGTTGACTTTTCTAATATGTTAGCTAGTGTTTTAAGAAAAAATATATTTATTTAATGAGATAAAAATTTTATATATATATATATATATATATATATATATATATATATATATATATATATTAATTTAATAAGATAAAAATAAGTATTTATATTTTTTATTAATAAAAAAATAGACAAAATAGGCAAAAAAAAAAAATAAAAATCGGTGTTTTAATTTTATTACTATAATAACTGCCGCCGTTAATCAAATAATTTTTTTTAATAATTTCCACCTGCCATCACTAATTGTTAAATTTGGAAGTATGACTTAATATTTAATATTTATATTAGTTAATTTGTTTCAATTTTAAATTTAATTTTAAAAAAAATTATTAATTCACTTCAATTTAGTTTTTTATAAAAATTGAGATAATTAAATTAATCAAATTAACTGTTATAAATAAAATACTATTTAGAATAATTCTTATAATATAATTCAATTTAATTGAATTCTGTTTTAATAAAATTCAAGTTCAATTAATAATAAAATTAAATTAATTGAAATCTTGTAAAAAAAAATTATTTTGAAATAATTTTATTTTATTTTTTAAATTAAAAGAATTGAATTTGATTATTTATAATTTTTAAATATGAGAATTAATAATATAAAATATAATTCGATTGAATTGAATTATTATAAAATTTGGGTTTTCAAACAAATAGATTTAAGTTTCTGGTTTGAATTTGTGCGTTCTCACAATCACAAGTAGATTTCTTAAAACAAAAATTTGTGTGTGCAGACTACAAGGCAAAGTAGCTTTAGTGACAGGTGGTGCTAGCGGCATAGGCGAGAGTACTGCAAAACTTTTTGCTCGACATGGCGCCAACGTTGTTATCGCCGATGTCCAATCCGAATTGGGTCGCTCTGTATCAGAGGAAATCAAATCAGAATGCGGAGATAAAGTTGTTTACGTTCCATGTGATGTATCCAAAGAATCTGATGTCGAAAATGCAGTAAACACAGCCGTTTCAAAATATGGAAAGCTTGATATAATGTTCAACAACGCAGGAATTACAGGAAAATTTAATACCCATATATTATCATTTGAAAATGAAGATTTGAAGAAAGTTTTGGACGTAAATGTGTATGGTGCATTTTTTGGAGCCAAGCACGCCGCTAGAGTAATGATTCCCGAAAGAAAAGGATCTATTCTTTTTACAGCAAGTGTTGCTTCTGTGACTTATGGGGGAACTCCACATCCTTATTCAGCTTCAAAACATGCAGTTGTTGGGCTAACAAAGAATTTAGCCGTAGATTTGGGACCATATGGAATAAGAGTTAATTGTATCTCGCCATCTGGTATACCAACTCCTATGGCTGCAAAAGCAATGGGTGGGGTGGACTTGAAGACAGTGCAAGAAGCATCAATGGCAATGTCAAATCTTAAAGGAGTGAGAATGGATGCTGATGATGTTGCTGAGGCAGCTTTGTATCTTGGAAGTGAAGAATCTAAGTTTATTAGTGGATTGAATATTGTGGTTGATGGAGGTTTTTCTTTGAGGAATGCAGGTTTTGGCTTTGAAGCTCCTAATTAATTATTGTGTTTAGCTAGTAATTTGGTCCCAATTTGAATAAGTTTAATATCACTGAAAAGTGATCAATAAAGGTTTATTTTTTCACTTTTGTTGATTCGGAAACTAATTTATTATGGTGAAATTGGAACCCTGATATTAGTTTTGCCATTTTATTAACGCATTGATCAAGTAAAATAAACCTGTTTTATCGAGATTTGTTTGATAAAGAAACTGAGTTCATGGCAAGTATAGCCATATAAATGAAGTTAGAAAAAGGTTTAGTGAATAAATTAATGGCAAATGCAAAAGTATAACATTGAGAAAACATGTTGAATCAATTTGCTATGCAATCAGCCCGGATCTTCTATCTCATTATGTGTACCATTTTCTCTATTCCGTGCCTTTTTTATTCTCGGCTAACCCAACAATTGCAGACTTTAAAGCTGTACGAGCATATGGCCCTCCATATAAGGCTGAAGCTGCACTTGATGTGAATAAAATACCACCTTTCTTTTCAGGAATCATCACTCTTGCTGCATGTTTAGCTGCCAAAACTCCACAAACATTTATTTCTATAACTCGCACGAAATCTTCATGTTCAGTTAATGATATTTTTGGGTTGTAATTTCCCCTTCCTGCATTGCTAAACATTACATCAAGCTTTTCAATGTTTTGAAATGACTGTTTTCACTCCATTTTCCATATCATTTCTGATCCGATTTTCTCTGCTACTGACTGATCCAATTCCGATTGAATATGGGCTATCACAACCTTGGTCATAAAAATTAAGCTATGTACCTGTACATGTTATTTGTTTCCAAAACCTAACCTATATATAAATTTAAATATTGAATTTATTATTTGAATCCGGTTCGGTTGGCAAAAATCAAATGCAAATATTAGTCTAATATTGCTAAGGAAAATGTTTAATCATCCGTTAAAGGAAAATACTTAATTACTTGGCTGAATATCAATCGAGCTTTGAGTATATATATTAGAAAATTATGTATATACATAAGCATAAAAAGTAAAAAAAGGAGACAGGCATGGAGTTTAAATTCATTTCAAATAAGTTCTTACGGTTTAAACCATTTTAATTCATTAACCAAACAATCCAAACATTTTTTATTTATTTCAACCATAGGAAATAATACTTCCGATTATCTTTTATTTTGTTTTTTGAGATGGAAAATATTTCCTATTAATTATCTGAACATTAATTGTCATTATTGTAAAAGGAAAGCCAACTGCAGCAACATTAACTTGGCAACTCTGCAACATTTTTGCTGATATTTCAACCTCATCACGATCTCAACATACAAAAATTAAGAGTTAATATCAATTGCTTCAATTAACTGGCCTTATGGTAACTGGCAAACTGGCAGCTCCTTCAACCAAAAGATTCAATCCACTAACAAATTTAGAATCATCACTTGCAAGATATAAAGCTGCTTCTGCGATATCATTTGCATCTAATTTCACTTCCTTCAAATTTGCTAATGCGGAGGCCCATTCTTGCACTTGCTTTGCATCCAAACCTAGTGTAGTAGTTATTCCAGTGGCTACAGGTCCAGGGGAAATGCAATTAACTCTTATTCCATATTGCCCTAATTCTACAGCCAAGTTCTTGGCGAGCCCAATAATTGCATGCTTTGAAGTTGTATAAGCATGTTGCCCACCATACAACGCTGAAGCAACACTTGATGTGAATAAAATACAACCTTTCTTTTCTGGGATCATTACTCTTGCAGCATGTTTAGCTCCCAAGACTCCACCATACACATTTACCTCTAAAACCCGCATGAAATCTTCACGTTCAGTTGATGATATTCTTGGGTCCAGATTGCCTGATATGCCTGCATTGTTGAACATTATATCAAGCTTTCCATGCATTGAAAAAGTTGTATTCACTGCTTTTTCTACATCTGATTCATTGGTAACATTGCAATGGACGTAGGTAACTGGTTGTCCTGTTTCTGAACTAATTTTTTCTGCTACAGAGTGACCCAACTCGGATTGGATATCTGCGATGGCAACCTTGGCGCCATGTCGGGCAAAGAGTCTTGCAGTACTCTCGCCAATGCCTCTAGCTCCTCCTGTTATCAATGCTACTTTGCCTTGTAATCTACATAAATGAATTTTATGCAATTAAGACTTTCTCAAAACAGGCGAGTTTTAGCAATCAGCTTTTGGTCGAGTAAATTAAGAAGTCGTCTCCAAAACTGTAAGGTTTCAAGTTGAAACCCATATACTTGAAGGAAATATTGTTATGCTTACCTTTTGGCAATAGGAGCAACGGAGGAAGAGCCTTGCATTGTCTTCTTGGCTTAATTAATCAGCTCTGAGGATGAAGGATTTTTGGAGCTTATATGGATTTTACGGCTATTTTTATACATGAAAGATAAAAGATTAGAGAAATTAATTAGGGAGTGTTTGGATGCAACTACAAAATTTAATTGTCATTTAAAATTATATGTATCAGCAATTGAGAAATTATTAAGTATTTGAATAAATACCAATTACCGATTTATCTTTTTTAAATCAGCAAAATCTGATAGCAAATAGAAATTACGACTGCCGATTAGAGATTTTACTAAATAAAAAAATAATTTTATCTTAAATCAAAAATTATCAATCACCCATCCAAACTCTCCTTTGATTAACAAAAAATAAGGCTTAGAATATATCAGGTGTCATCTAATTAACATGCATGGAAGGCAAGAATATATATGAAAAGTTGGTATCGAATCGTTTTATCTCCACAAATTTAAGTTAATTTTTCATTATTTGGAAATTATTAATATTTAAGACACACAACAACAATTCTTGAATTCAGCCGTACTAATTTAACATTAGTTAATACTTAGGGTCAAAATTAACAATTAACAACTAAGTGTATTAGACTATTCAGCGTCCTCACAGCCTTTGACCTGACTAATCTGAGCTAAAAGCTTATATTAAGTGCATACCTATAATAACTTATACTAATATATTTTCTTTTTGTCTGGACTACTCAATGTTCTCACAGTTTTTTGTTATAAGACTAATATGAGTTAGAAGCTTATATTAATAGTTATTTTAAATGTTAATTTATGTTAATAATATGTAATGTTAATTTGATTTACCAGTTCTAATCTGATTAGTCTTTTTATCCTCCTTAAGAATGTAAATAATGATTCTAAAGTAATAAATCAGCATGTAGTTAAAGTGAATAGAGAAATTAAGAAGGAAGACGACTAAGAAAGTGAACGATAAATTACCTTTCAGGTGACTGATGCCTTTTTAATTTAATTTTGATAGTGTCCTTCCTTCTGCTTGTAGAGAGAGATTTTTCTGTGAGAAAAGATAACAAAGTTTTCATATTTATAATAAAAAATGTAACAATTATTTTAACTTAGTGGTATTATAATAAAAGTTCAAATTTATGTGAATATATTAAGAGCTTGAACAATTTTTTTCTTTTTTAAAATTTTTTTAATGTCAGCCGCCAGACTAGGCTCTGCAAATAATGTCAAAAGTCTATGGTCAAAAATTATTAAAATTATATATTATATTTTTTATATTTATTGAAAATTTTTATCTATATACAGTATATATATTAATTTAATAAAATAAAAATATAAAACACAAACATTGTTGATTGAAATGATAAGAAATTTATTTTTTTCAAATAAGATTTTAAATTTATTTTTTATAAATAGCGATAATAGACGTTGAAAAATTTTACTCTTCTTATAATTTTTATAAGTCTTATTCAACTAAATCTCTACATTTAATATGTGAAAGAATTTTTTTAAATTCGATCTCTGTTAATATCTCCTTAAAAGTTATATCTAATGATTTTAGCATTAAATGCCTTTAAGTTTAGCATAATAAACTCAGTTTCTATACTTTCAATATATATATATATATATATATATATATATAGCTTAATCTCAAGTTACCATATTTAAAAGCGTAAATTTTTAATTTTTGAAAATATTTTTATATTATTGAATGCCAAATCGACCTGTTATTAAAATAATTGATGAAATTATTAATTAATGGGTTAAGAACTAGTTTGATGTTATTTTTGTAAAAAGATAATTTTAAATAAAAATAATTTTTTTATCATTTTTTTTTACAAGTCTAAAATTAATTTTGGACAAAATTTCAAATATAAACTTTATGCAAAAATTACTTCTAAATCTATTAAAATTGAGTGATAACAGATTATTATTCATTAATTTAAGAGAATTATTTATTTTTTTTAGTTGATTTTTTTTTTTATGATAGTAATAATAATATCAAACTTACACTAAAGTTGTAAAGTCACGGGGCAAACAAGTTGGGTCCAAATTCCAGAAGGTGCAACACGAAATGAATTAAGTAGTCCAAATACTCACCATTGTCTGATTCATATTTAGTTTCGTATTTTATTTATGCATCATTTTATATTTTTTAAAAATATTTTTATAATATAACATAGAAAAAAAAATGTAGAGTAAAACATGCGTAAACAATAAGATAAAATTTTTGCACTGTGAACTGTAAGTGTTGACTAACTTCAGTAATTGAGCAATTTCTTAGTGCATTACGCAATTTGCATGACTTTCAAAAAAAGCTCATACCAAACGTAGAAAATGGATGTTTACAATAATTGTTCATTTTAAATTATAATGATCCGCATTTGGCACAGATTTTGTTTATATTTTTCATTTTAATTAAATTTTATAAAATTATAATGATGTAGAAAATTTAAAAAATTATTTGACGTATGATGAAATATTTCAAAAAAATTATTTAGTAAAAATTATCTTTAATTCTTGAACTAAATTATTATTATTATTATTATTATTAAGGCTAAAAATTAAATTTCATAATTGTTATGGGGTCTTTGACATGGTGGCGATGTCCCATGCGAGAGAGACTTGGTTGGAGTCCCTCCCTAGTCAATCAAATTGAACTTGGTTCTTCTTGACTTGGTTCTTCTTCTTGCTGTAATCAGGGAGCACTCTATCGTCTTGAAATAACGTCTCTATTAGCTACTACAGTAAAATTTTATAAATTAATACTCTATTATATAATAAATTTTGTATGATTTCGATTTAGAATAATAAGTTAAATTAATATCTTTTTTAATTAATAAAATTTATAAATTCATATTAATTTATATAAATTTTATTTTAATTACCTTTTCCATCCTCATTAATTATGTTTATATATGAGTTATGCCAATGTTTTTAAAATCGAACAGATAAAGGCAGAGGGTCAAAGGGTCAGAGGTTTGACCGGAGTCGAATAGATTAAATAAAAAAAAATCGGTATATATATATATATATATATATATATATATA